>JADLZN010000670.1:0-15087 GCA_018155175.1 Sinocyclocheilus anophthalmus | reverse complement strand
GGACAATAGACAACCGTGCCTGCATAGTGTTTGAGTCATTACGGCTAGAAACACAGTCTGCTGCCTCGGCAGTAGAGCTTCCAGGAATTCAGTTTCAGTCCCAGTCCTTGCAGATTATCAAGAAAAATGTCTTGATGCTGACATACCAATAGGGTTGGATTGGCCATTATTGAGTGCTATAAAGACATGTAATGTCTGTTTCATTTATACTGGACGCCAGAGGGCGCCCTTGCGCAGAAACTCCACATATGTATCACAGAAGTAATATGGACAAAAACATCCAGCTATGGCTATGACTGAATAAAAGGAGAGAAATGTTTTGAATAATGAAACAAAGAAAATAAACACTTGACTGCAACAATATATAGTTTGTCTGTGTTTTTCAAGCCATCTCGGGTATTTTCATAATAATTAAGTATATTTATAACCCAATACTAATTGACATAGCCTTTTTTACAGTATAGAATATATTTTCTGCTTCATTATGTGATATGAAGCCACATCAGATCAAACGGATGTTCTTTGGAGAAACATATCTAATGTTTTCTCTTTTGTTGGAAAACAGTTTAGAAATGTTTCTATTGCAAGTCATATGCACATTAAAATCACTATGTGCGTCTTCGTGAAGCATATCTCCTTGAACAGAACCCTGAAATTAGCCCTGAAGTTTAACCACATCACACTGCCCTGCAATGAAAAGTTAATCCACTAAATAGCGGTCACTGAAGCAAGAATTAGTCCAGAGAAATTTCTTCTTGCAGAAGAAAAATCTGAGGGGTGATGGCACGAGTGCTTCCTTGTGTAGCGCTAGTGACACGATTCCCCTCTGAGGAATGTCGTCAGTACCATCAGCCAATGAACTGACGTGTCTACTCCGGTTTCAGACCGTTGTACCACCCGTGGGTGTTACTTGACATCAGAAACTGATGCAGCATTGAAGTGAACCTATGAAAAGGAACATCTTCATATGTGTGTTGACTAGGCTGTACCTTGTATGAGTCAAAAGGTACACAGTTAACTTATGACACTCCTGTAAAACCTGTCCGTGCAACACTATTAAATATGGTAAATACAGTAAAGATACATTCATTGAGTTTCAATGTCTTTTCTTTTTAGAATGGCTTATCTTATTGATTTCCATACTCAATATGTGCTTAGCTCCCCCTTTTTATAGTTTTAACTCCTGCACAGTATCACACAACCATCTGAGATGGTCTGGCCTCTCTCGGGCTATCTCTTTAACCTGGCTTACACAAAACACACTAACACATTTCTAAGATTCAAATCCGTTAAAGGATGGTTAGGCTGCATTAATTAGGTCAACCGAAACCGGGAACACTTCCCATAACACCCGATGTACTTTTTACATTGTTAGAAGAATGGCATCTACGTTAATATTAGTCTTTTTCTTTCTTATTCCGAGGTCACCTTAGCCACCCAGATCCAGTCTGTATCCAGTCCAGGTGGTGGATCAGCACCTAGAGATTACCTCTACAGCCATGAATGTCAGTGGAGACCATGTCAACTAGATGAACCCCAGAGACAGATCCCCAGTGAAGACCTTGTCTCCTAGACGGCCACCGGACAAGACCACAGGAACCTTTTGGTTCCTTGCCGCTGTCGCCTCACCTCTGGCTTGCTTAGTTGGGGAAACAAAATTTCCAGCGATATTGCTGACTTGATTGCACAGACACTATTTAAACTGAACTGAAAACGAAAAGTGAAAAGTGAGTGACAATGTGGGGCAAAGGTTGGTGACCCAATACTCAGAATAGTGCTCTGCATGTTACCCCACCCAAAGTGCAACAACACACCGTGAACACACACCCGGAGCAGTGGGCAGCAATTTTTGCGGCGCCCGGGGAGCAGTTGGGGGTCGGTGCCTTGCTCAAGGGCACCTCAGTCGTGGTATTGAAGGTGGAAGAGAGCACTGTACATTAACTCCCCCAACCCACAATTCCTGCCAGACCTGAGACTCAAACCCGCAACCTTTGGGTTACGAGTCTGACTCTTTAACCATTAGGCCACGACTTCCCCAGTGAGTGTTTACTATTTACTAAACAAACAAAAAGGTTTATGACACATGAGGATGGCAGACATAAGCAGTGACTGTATGAGTCTATGCTGATTGGGAACACAGGGCAAGAATCACCTGGCACTGGAAATATGGCCACGCTGAGCTGAGCACAATTTGAAGGATAAGATTTACGTTTACAGCTTGGTTGTGGGCAGGACTGAGGCTGTGTGTTTTTGCATTTGGGTAACCCTGTGAGGGACTCTTGGCAGCACAAGTATCTGCAGCAGACTTGCGCTTGGTTCTTCGCAGGTCCAGATGCATTTCAACTATGCTGTCACTTAGCGAGAGAACTGCACTCTCTGCTTTAGAAGGACTGACGGTATGAACCACCATGTAGAGCTGAAGCTTATTTTCCTTCTCTGGATTGTCTGGCTCAAGCCAGCAAAGGCTCCAACCTTTGAAACTCAGTCAGTGGTGTTCTTACTGAGAAGTTTGTCCAACAGTTGTGACACGTCTGGAAGACAGAAATAAACTGGATTTTTAAAACTCCACACAATAATATTAGCACCACTAATTAACAGATTTGCGTGACAGGAAATTCAAAGCTACGGTCAGCAAAGATTCAGTCATCTCAGGTCTGTATATATGTTCTTGGAAATCAGAATGAAAAACACATACACATGGAGGTGAGTGTATAACAGTAAAAGAGAGCGCACAGATGGGAAAGAAGATGGGTCCTCTGATGGCATGGTCGCTCTCACCTGCCCTAATTTCGGCCTTTACTTTTGTGGAACTGTTAGTGTTGGGAATCACAATGGGAATGTCAATGTCAATCTTTTGCACAAAAATTATAGGTAGTTGATAGGAAGGCTGACAGCAGACTTGCAGTTGGTGTCTCTGGAGAAGGGCATTGTGGGAACTGGAGTTGGCTAGGGTTTTTTCTCCAGCCATGGAGGAGGATGCTTACCACGAAACAAAGACAAAGGATGGCAAATGGGTGTGTTTTGCTCACCATTTATATTTGTATTGAGGTAGAGGGTTTCTGATTGCATGCTACAAGACATGCTTACAGCAAACAGAGAACCAAACTATTGAAATGTTAAGCAGCAAGCTTATTGCTGCAGATGAAACAGAGACAAATCAGCTTGTGCCATGTAATGATAAAGTGATATCCATCAGAGGGCATCTACAGTTTCATGACGGAACTAGATATTTCAGTCATGACAACTGGTAAATAGTTTAGCATGGTAATGGATATGACAATACTAATGTATTTGATTTTACAACTCGATGTGCTACATCTTCTCTGTTGATTATTGGTGCTGTGCTGCAGAGCAGTACAAACTGTGCCGCCACCAATAGCATACATTAAATTACCCCCAAACAAATCAGGAGACAAAGGACAAGAACAACACAAGCCAATAAATTCAGTATGTAAAACAGGCTGCTGCATCAATAGACATGCATATATCCCCAAATATGGGATAGCAGTAAACAGGACTGGACAAGACAATATAGTTCTCCAAAAACAAGCGGATTTACCAAGACATGAGAAGTATAAGTATGCTCCATAGGTACATTGATATTTTTTTTTTCTTATGCATAATTGGGCTCAAATATCTTAAGGAGAAATGCAAATTTCCTTGCCCAGCAAATTCATTTACACATTCTAGGTTTTTATTGGCTCTATTTGTACATGAATTATATTTTTTCCTCACTACTTGATATGAACTCATTAACTTTCATTGGTATCTTAAGATCAAGTTTTAATACTCTTTACGTGTTACTGCATGACAATACTTACTGAAAAGTGTTACTTGGATGCAAAGCATATATGCTTAGAATTGCTTACAAGACCCTATACAAATATGCACCGATTCACATTGCATGAACAATCCTGTTGCTTTCTCCTACTTGCTCATGCCAATGCCTATTTCACTTTTAACTTAAGAAAAGTTGCTGTTTTTCGCACTGTTATGTTAGCTTTGCTTAATTATTCACTCCTTGCATCATGCAACTTGTTAAATAGCAATCATGATTTAAAACTTAAGTATGGTTGCTTCATTTAGGAAATTATAAATGCAGACCACACAACATTTCAGTCATTTGGAATAATGAAAGACTGTTCACTTATCGTAAGATGCTGAATTTCTGAGATGCTTGACTTAATTACTGCAAACACAGAACCAAACATTTAAATGTTTAGCAGAAAGCTCAATGGCTGCAGATCCAATCGAGACCAATCAGCTTTTGCCATCTTGTAGCGTTGCCACATAAGGGGAAGTTTATTTGTAGTATCAGTATGCATTGTCTATTGTATGTTAATTGCTTTCCTCTGTGTACCGTTCTTCTCCATTATGTGTCTCTGACCCTGCGTCCCATTGTTCATACTATCCATCCTAAATAGTATGTGAGATTAGAATAAGTGTGTCCCAAAGCATAGTATTTTGAAAAGAGTATGCCAAAAGTCCCCGGTTGGTCTACTATTTCAGGTCGATTTTTTAATTGTGGATCCGTGCACACTCTAATGGCTACTATTCAGAAGCTTTGTGGCATTTTTAGATTCTTCAAAAAACTCTTCTGCATATTTATTAAGCCTTTTGAATTACGGGAACCTGAAAATGTCTCTAAATCCCCTTCTTGTGTAATACCTATGGTCATACCCATTTATTATACAAATGTGTGTCCTCATCAACTACATAAACATGCCCACACACACACAACACACACACACACACAGACACACACACTTTGCTTTCTGTGAATTGTGGGGACTTTCCATAGACTTATATGGCTTTTCTACCGACAACACAGTTTTTCTCATCCCGGAATCCCAACGCTAACCCTAAACCTCCCCTATACATAAAACCTGTTTTGTATTGGTACACATTCAGAATTAAACATCATTTATTAATTTTAATATTTCCCCCTACCCTAATATAAAGATTCAGGTTTTTTACAATGTAGCATAAACGTACACCACACACCACACACAACCACACACATAATTTTATCTATAATCATCTAAATACTTAATCAATAGTAAATGTAAAAATTGATTAATACATTGTAGTCAATATTTTATCCTAAGCTCTTCACTGACACTCTCTTCAGTAAAAAAAAAGAAGCATACTAAATTTTATTAACTTCTGCTTGTGATGGAAATGATGCCATTCTCAATTTGTGTAAATAATTAAATAATTTTCAACAAAACAAGTATTTAAACTATTTGTTTACATTTAAAGATCGAATGTTTGAGAAAAGGGTAAAAAATGACATCTATGCATAAGAGTCAAGCAGCAAATATTATTGATGAATGCACAGTAAAACGTTTTCAAGACAGTTTGAAGGTGACTTTCATATTCTTTCATATATTAGTTTGACTAAAAATCACAACCTTCTCTGTGGATCTTTTAGTCAAAAATATAGTATATAATTGTTCAACCTAAGTTGGAATTGCTGGAAAAAAACTATGCAGCTAGTCAGGGTTCCTCAGCAGTTCGTCAGTACTGAGGCGCATGAAGGCGTTCATCAGCCGGCCGTGAGATCTGTGGCTCATGGTGGGAGTCTGATGTATAGGTTCTGTGTAGGAGGGCGGTACTCTGACAGGAACACAATGAAAAACAACCCCTTCTACATACAATCCTGCCAAACTGTCAGAGAGACGGCTTCATCTGCCATTCCTCACAGCTGCACGATACAAAGAACCCACCAGCAGCTCTGAGCTCAGAACGCACTGAAACACCAGTCTGTGCAAGACGTTTAATAAATGTAAATTACAGTGCTTTTGTGGATTAACACCTGTGCTGGACCGTCAAATACTTCACTAAAGAGAGTACAAATATTTGCCATCGCTTCAGAGTTTTGCAATTATAGTTGCAAACTCCCATTAGGGTTGTTATAGTTAACTAACAATAAAACTATATTCATATAAACATTAAAATAATAACCTTAACTGAAATTATTATTATATATATATCTATATAGTATAATATCTATATATATATATTATCTATATATATATAGAGATATATAATATATATATAATATAACTATTCCCATTGATAAAATTATAATATATACTAAATGATAATTAAAATGAATAGATAATAAATTTACACTATTAGACTTGCAGAATGGCACCCATATATTTGCTTATTTGCTGCAGTATATGAATGTGATTTGTGCATTAACACATTGCATAATGCATGAATTCGAGAATGCATAATTAGAAGCATTTCCATTCATGTACAGACCTTGCATAGAGTTGTGTAGAGCGTAAACCAAAAATGAAAACAGAAAACAGTTCCATCAAAGTCTTGTAGCTAAAAACAAAGCAATGGCAACTTCAACATTATAGTTAGAAGCCACAGGGGTCTTTGAGTTTAGCGTGCTGGACCAGAAACACGTTTAACGTGCCAATGATAATTCCGCTGACTGTCTTCGTCTCCCCTGACTTGAGAAAAAAGGGTTTGATATCCGTTTTTGATATCTTTCAGCTCAACCCAAATAAAGAAATCTCTTGAGCCGCTCTCGCCCGTACTTGAACACGGTTATGCCAACTTGCATTTTCTCGAGCATGCACAGACACTACATCTGGTCCGGTTCTGCACTGCTGTCCTAGTTCTTCACATCAAAAAGAAAATATCCAGTCCACACGCTCAGTGGGATCGGCCTCTTAGCCTTACGTTTTCAGTGTTTGTGAGAAAGTTTTAGTCGTGGAAGCTCAATAGTGTGTCTGCGGAGCTCTCGAGTGATTTGCTAAGTACCTCTGTAAAGACGTCTTCTGCAAAGCTGCTGCATTAGGTTGGATTCTTTATCAAGCCTGAATCTGCTCAAGTGGATCTGATAGGTGTCAGTCTTCACATCATGTCTAAAGACTTCTTTCTTGACATCTTCTTGCAAATGCATGACTGAAAAAAAATCACAAAGTTAAATAAGTTACACAAAAGCCTCATTTGAGCTTATCTGAGTGTCTCCTGAAACAATGCAGATACACACAGTCCACAGGTTTGGGGTCAGTAAGAGGTTTTTTGCAAGTCAGACCTGCATTTATTTGATCAAAAATGCTGTAAAAACAGTAAATATGAAAAAAAAAAAAAAAATTAATCACCACTATTTACAACAGGGTCTGCATTTTTATGAGTTTGAATCAAATATTTGTGCTATGGGTCCAACTAAAAACCTCTCCTTTCTTGGTAAATCTTCTTGGTTTAAAAGATTAAGGTAATTACCAAAGTTGTTTAATTTTCCAATAAAAGATTATATATTTTTACATGATTTGTTACAATTAATTTTAAAAGAACTGTTTTGTCTTTTAATATATTTTAAATATATTGTAAATTGTAATTTATTCCTGTAATGGCAAAGTCGACATCTAACAACAGCCATGGCTATTACAGTTCATTAAAACTGAAACTAAAATTAAAACCCTAAAAAAATTTCACATTTCAGTTTAGTTTAATTTGATGCACTACAATAACTAAGACTGACATACAAATTAATAAAAACTACATAGACTTACTAAGAAAAAAATATAAAAATGATAAAACCATCAGAATTACTAAAACTTCAACTAAATTTACAATGAAAACAGAAATATAAAACAACAACTTTCAAAACAGACTAAAAATAAAAAGTTTAATTGTGTCTCTGATCTCTGATGTCTCAAAATGAGCCATTACTTCAGTCTTCCGTGTCACATGATCTTTCAGAAATCCTTATTATTATATCAATGTTGAAAACAGTTTTGCTTCTTAATATTATTGTGGAAACCAGTATACATCTTTAGTAGTCCCTGTTAAATAAAAAGTGAAATAGATAAACAGCATTTATTTGAAAAATTGCCCTTTAATGCCTTTACATTTTGATGAATTTATTGCATCTTTGCTGAATAAAAGTATTAATTTATTTTACAATCAATTTCCTTAACAATAGCGTATGGTATTGTACGATAAATAAACTAAATTTGCTACCAAAATGTTAGGGTGTTCTGGGTGTTTGCTAGGGCTGTTGCTATGTGGTTGCTTACCGGTCCAAGTCAGAAGAGCCCACATAAAGCTTGAGGATATTCTTGCTACAAGCCCGATTACTTTGAAGAGTTACCACACCTCTCCTCTGTCATTCATGTCTGTAAACACAAACAATAGTAACAGTGATGCTTGACTTACTGTAGCAAGCACCACTAACAGGCATGTGATAATTACTGTACAACATATACAGCATCTAAATTAATTTACTTTCACAAACGGTTTCATATTTCCACCCCCTAGAGGCCTGTATTCTGAACCAGCTGTTCTGCAAAAGTGGGTGTAATTGCTTTTTGGATGAAGTAGCTGTTGTGCCATATCATCTCCAACTATTTGCATGGCAGTGACAGAAAGCCTTTTATCCCGTGCATGTTATCGCTGCTATCTGCAGTACGGATGCCAGGTTGGTCGCCGGTTTAGGAGTCAGCGATGATCAGAGGCAACACAAATAATCAGCCCCCCCTTTCGCTGAAGCATTACGGAGATTGCATCTGAAGGAGTGACTGATTGTCCCCAGTTTATCTGATATTAGGGGAAATGGATTATTCAGACGCTTCAACAATTGTCCTTGGAAGCCCATGGCAAGAAAACTCATTCGCCTGATCCTGAAAGATACAGGCCCAATGCAGCCGGACGGCTTTCTTTATAGATACCAGATGGGAATATAGAGAGGAAATTTCCTGCCTCTGAGGATGAAATAAATGTACGACAGATAGATTTGTTTTTTTACCATACATCCAGTTGTTTGTCATAGAGAAAGAGAGAGAGAGACAGAGGATACAGTGCCTTCAGTGTATTTTTCTTTCGCTATTAGAATCTGACTTCTGTTTTGATGCACTTGCAACCAGTCTGAGTCACATGGATGTCATTCAGCATCTGAACATGGACAACATGACACTGAATGGTGTAGAGAAAATGACATAATGAAGAATAAACATAAAAAGTGCTGCAGTCGCACACTTACTGTACAGTAGGGTCACCAAATCCAGTAACCTGTTATGATTCCTTGTCAGATTTGGTGACTCTGGTGTATATATACAGTTGTTCACATCAGAGCACTATGCTTTCTAAAAGACGTTTAGGCAGTATATGTGCAACTGTTCACATCACAGCAAAACATGACCAAACTGAATCTGGGTAACATTAAACCCACTTTATAATAGGAGAGGGTAAGGGGTTTTGGTAACCTCTAATGCTGCCTTGTCAGTTTTGGTGGCTTTGCTGTACCTCTGAAACTGTTCATATCAGATCAAAATGCTTCCTAAAATACAGAAAAGAGCAGTTTAGACATCAGCAGAGTGGATTTGGATAAAACTAAAGTAATTGTGTGTAAAATAGAGAGGGGTAACAGATTTTGGTAACCTTTCATGCTTTATTGTTGGATTTAAAATAAAAATAATAATAAAATCGCTGCAAGCAGCGATTACCGTGTTCAAGCAGTTAAGGCATTTAAGCACATAAGGAAAAAGATTTTGTTAACATGGCTGTAACCCCTTAAATCTATGATTAAAAATAGCATTTTGGGCAAAAGCAGGTAATTTACCAAAGAAATATGATGATTTTTAACAGTTATGACTGTTATAGTGCCACCTAGGGTCAGATCTCCATGAAACTTTGCATGCTTGTTAAGTGTCTTCTGTCACATGTTTTCATCAAGTTTCGTAAAGTTTGGAGTTTTCGTTTAGGTTTTATAGGCATTTGGGTATTTTTGGCCACGCCCCTTTTCTAAATGACCCTGTTATAGGTAATCAAAGGACAAAATTCAACATTTTTTTGATAATTATTCATAAACACTGTCCATAGAGTATTGCTGCACTGGTTTGGTTCTGATTGGGCGAAAAACCTTGGACTAGTTCGCAAAAGTAGCTTTTTTAAATAATCTTGAATATTTAATTAACAGTTTTATTGACAACATTGGTCCCAGAGGTAAAGTTGTTCAGCATGAGAAGATCTATCATACGATATGAAGATCTAGTGTTTGTGTGAATATATGACTTTTTGTGTACAGTTTATTTTCTGGTTATAATGAAATATGTGTTTTTGGATACTTTTTTTTACTGTTATAGCGCCACCTATGGTCCGATATTCATGAAACTTTGCTTGCTTGTTAAGTGTCTTCTGACACATGTTTTCACCAAGATTCGTAAAGTTTTGAGTTTTTGTTTAGGTTTTATAGGGATTTGGGTATTTTTGGCCACGCCCCTTCTCTAAATGACACCGTTAAAAAGAAAGTGAAGGACAAAATTCAATTTTTTTTTGATAATTATTGATCTAGAGAGTCCAGAGAATTGTGCTGCAGTTGTTTGATCGAGATTGAGCAAAAAACCTAGGACTAGTTCGCAAAAGTAGGTTTTTAACATATTTGTTAATATTTAATGAACGATTTGATTGACAGCAATGGTTCTAGAGGCAAAATTACTAGATATGAGAAGATCTATCAAATGATATGCATATTGTGTTGATGAGTGAAAAATTGCGCAATATACAATCGTTTACGCACTTGAAAATCGTAATTTCGCCCCCCAGTGGCCGATTTCTTTCAAAATTCTTACAGACCTTTAGGACCATGTGTCGAACATGCCCACCAAGTTTCGTTTCCGATCGACCTCCGTTAACCCTGTCCAATAGGTGCTTAAAAGATTTTGGCCAATGGCGGCCATGTTTTTTTGAGATATGCAAATATCCTCATAGGCACTCGTGCCACTTTAGACCAAGACGCTGCATACCAATTTTCAAGTCGATCAGACCAACGGCTGCCTAGTTATAGCTGAATTTATGTTTTTTCTGTCTTATAGCGCCCCCAAGTGGCAGAGCTGCGCAATTTTTTTTATTTGACCAAAGATTGAGCTCATACATATGTGTACCGAGTTTGGTGAAGATATCTCATTCCGTTCCAGAGTTATAGCTAAAATAACATTTGGCTAACGTTAGCATAGACGTTTCTTTGAATGCTGTTGCGCACGAAAATCGAAATTTCAATTTTTTTTTGATAATTATTGATATTCAATGTCCACCGAATATTTTTGCAGTGGTTTGGTTCCGATCAGGCGAAAAACCTAGGACTAGTTCGCAAAAGTAGGTTTCGGATATAACTCAATTTTGCGGAAAAAACGTGCGTCGTAGAGAAAACTGTCTGACTCCACTTTTATTTGTGTTGACCCAAGGATCGCAACGATTTTTGAGTCTACGACAAAAGGTGTATGAGTTAGGGCCAAAAATGTCTGAAATTTTAGGTTTTTGCGCTGTAGCGCCACCTATTGGCCGATTGGCCTGAGACTTTGATAGGTTCTCCCCAAATTGAGCTCTATCATTTGGCCAAGTTTCAAGTTTCTAGGATTTACGGTTTGGTCTGCACGATCAGTTTTATGTGGAGATTGCTGATCCTTGGTCATTCTAACAATTACAATAGGGTTTCAGCACTTCGTGCTTGAACCCCTAATTAAATTATATATATAAAGGAAGTGGTATGTCTGCAACTGATCACATCAGACCAAAATGCTTGTCTAAAATAAAAACAGATACGTTTTGACATCTAGTATAAATGAATGCATTAATGAATGAATGATGCTATTTTTGTTCGTTTAGTACTTATATTTAGTTAGGGTCAGGACAATCTCTAAAATAACAGTGAAAAGTCATTTAAAAAAAGAGAAGTGCATTGAACTTATTTCTGATTTGTTTAATCTGGAATCTGGAACACACACCCGTAGCAGTGGGCAGCCATTTATGCTGCGGCGCCCCGGGGAGCAGTTGGGGGTTCGGTGCTTGCTCAAGGGCACCTCAGTCGTGGTATTGCAGAGAGCGCTTTACATTCACTTCCCCCACCTACAATCTCTGCCGGTACGATACTCTAACCCACAACCTTTGGGTTACAAGTCCGACTCTCTAACCTTTAGGCCCCACGCTTCCCCCGACTCTTTCATCAACACCTAACATTACATATTATATCACATCCTCTTATGTTTTGATCTACACAGAATCGTTGTCTTAGTGAGCATCAATGGCGGAAGAGTGAACCCAATATAATAATTTTACTATATTATCACTGTTATTATGTCATGGAATATAGTTTTATGAGATTTGTAGGTGAGATTGTAGTTGTTTAGACTTTAAATATGTGATTTCTATGTAAAGATGATGACTGTTTGACAATTAGTTCCTATGTTTTTTGGAGATAGCGGTTGGATAGCGGCCGCTCAGCGCTCATGAACCCGCCGAGAACAGCTTTATCTCGGCCATATCTTCTGGAATTTGATGCTGGGTCTTATGAAAATGGTGTTACATGAGGTATTGTTAATTATGGTTATATTAAATGGGCAATCTTTGCTCGCATTAATCTATTACTTGTTCCACAGCAAAACGATTTGGCTTTAGGGCAAAGTTAAGTTTCTTATCTTTGTATTTTTATGTAATTAAATCCTGTAACTAAAGCGCTGCCTTTGTACTTTTGACTGAATTGTTGCTTGTGTTTATTTGTAATTGCATACCTTATTGTACTTTCTGCAAAGGGCTGTGTTGTTCTTTATATATTATTGTTCAATAAATAATATTTTATATAACTAATATGCCTTATTTGGTATTAAGGATTATGATTTCATCTTCAGAAAAAGTTACATTATTACTTTCTTTATGAGTGAGTCGCAAGGACCTTTACACTGAAATGGACTAAAACAAGGACATTATTATTACTTTAAACAGCCTTATAAGATGCAACCGGCCTGCATAGTCTCCTTGTCAAAATATGTGGCTGAGAAAGTTTATTTAATTATCAAACTAAACTATGACAAAAATCTTTGTAAGTGGACATTAGGAAAACATTAATAATGCAAAAATGCATGATAGCTCCTGCTATCATGAACACTGCATTATTCTAGACCCATAAATCACATAGCTCATTCAGCAAGCAATTTCATCAAATTCGACTCAGCTTCTGATATGTCCTGTTTCAGATTTACATCCCGTGTGAAGTCCATCCTTACAGCAGTGATGTGCAAACGACAGAATTTACTGCTGCACATAAAAAAAACAACCCCTCGTAACCCCATTTAGGTCAGTGTCCTGTAGCCTCTGGGAACAGCGGTGTACAGTTGTTCATCGAGTGAAAGGTGTGTGTGTGTGTGTCGGGGTGACGGCAGGGACACCAGCCACTTTAATTAATAAGAGAATACCTCTGGACGACAGCCCAGAGCCCAGCCATCATACAGCCGTTCTGTCAACACACACTGCCAAAACTCTGGGGTCAGTCCATGTGAGGTGAAATGCGGAAGGACATGATGACTAGTTACAAAGGAAGATGTCAGAAGATGTGAAAGCATTTGCTTGTGTTTAAAATGAGGTTCCTATCAACTGCGTAGCTTAATCTTGGCTAAAAATGGCAACACCACACTTTCTCAGTTCGGAATTAACACAGCAATTTTCTGTTTTTTATGCATTTTCTGCACTGATTTTGAGGGGGAATCTGCATTTACAGCAGAATTGATTTAAACATGGTAAATGAGAGTACTGCACTCTTAGTGGTAGCTGATAACACTATAATCAAAATGTTAATAAACAAGCACATCAGAGATGGGAAATTCAGTGAACTCGTTTAAAGTTGTAGCTGTTTATTTTCCCCTGAACTTTTTTTAATTCTTCTGTATCTTTTTGGAGAGTGTAATACTTTTTATATGGCAAAATTTGGAGTACATGGTCTCCAAATGTCACAATAAACCAGACAGAAATTTCGAAAAGCAGTTTCAATGCCCGCATATTAATAGCGGCTCCCTAATGCCCACATTTTATATACAGTATAACTACCCAACGATAAAATTGCGAGAGAAAGTATTGAAATATATACTGTTCGTTCCCAGTGTGTTCCTTCCTGCGGTGTGTAGCATCTGAATCGTGAGCCGTACTGCGCAAACAGCCCATCAGTAGCAGAGCTCCCATTATTATTCATGACCCTTCCACAATAGTAATAACTACCATGTTTAATTCTAGAGAACACATCCAGGGTTGTCAATGGCACATGTAACTACCGGTTCTGAGATTTTTTGCCTCTTACACGAACCACACATAACTTCAATGCTAGATAAAGAGAAGAGGCAATTTGACCTAGTAAGTGTATCTTGCATTCTATGGACCTTTAAAGTCCAGTAACCATTTTGGCTTATACACGAATAATATGGTTGCTTCGAGCTACTATTAGCCAAAATTTATTTCAGCCATTTAGAAAGCATTTTTTAAAGGATCTGTGACACCTGACGTCCAGTTGTTTAAATACATTCACACCGCTACACCAAGTTGCATTTTAAACTTGCAAAAATATTTCACATAATTACTATTTACTTTAAAAAAAAATCTCACCAGCCCACAAATGTTCATAATTCTTTCCTAACTCAGTATAGTCTATTTTACTTTACTGCACCTTTAAGACACTGAAGAGGGTAAGTTGGCAAGTTTACGCTAAGGTGTTTTGAATGTTTTTTGTGTATTATTTATAAAAAGATGCAATACAGGTGTTATGCTATAGAGATGCTATGGCGTTATAGAGTGGTTGCAAGGTGGTTTCTTACTAGTCCACGTTAACGGGTTCATCCTGATATTATGGTTTTTAGATATGGCTTGAGTTCCTCCTTCAGTACAATTCTGTGGGATGTTTTTGCCCATTCTATCATCCAGCAGGCATAAATAGTCTGAAAATAAATCACATCAAAATGTAATAGCAAATTTTCCCCTCAACATGCTGCACAATTTGCAATATTATTGAGTTACATGAGTTATTAACCAGAGTTAGAGTGTAAAAATAAAGGATGTAAGAAAAGATCATTTGGTCATATCTGCTGACGGCTTCCTGATCCACAAGTGACCACATACACATACTGTAGATTAATAATTGATACTGAACCCATCGACCATGGCAAACAATCTCCACCATGGAGACAGATGAAATGCCAGTTGATCTTCACACCACACAGACAAGCATATCGAGTGGCTTCAATGCTGATTAAAGGAATAACCAATTTGAGTTAAATGAGGTTGTTCCTCTGATGCAGCAAAATG
>JADLZN010000669.1:5000-55673 GCA_018155175.1 Sinocyclocheilus anophthalmus | reverse complement strand
CTGTAGAACTTGATTAATGTGCTGAAAAGAGGCCCGGAGGGTAGCTCATGTTTTCCAACATCTTGCACACCAGCACTTACAAAGGGTGACCTGAGTTTGAATCCAGGTCATTGGTTGATTCTCCCCATTGCTTTCGGAGGGTTCTTCAAACTACTGTCTGAATAAAGGCAAGACCACCCCTTTCCAAAGTAGTAGTAATAATAATAATATATTTGTAAACATGTAATTAAATAATTTTAAGAATATTTATTTACTTATTATAATAATTCATGTTTCAATTGTTGTTTTTATTTCTAAAAATGACTAATGGTAGTATTTAATCAACAGTCATAATTTTGAAAATGAATGTGCCTAGAAACCAAAAATGATCAGACTATTATTAGTCTCTATCATTTATTATCAGCTTTTATTTAAATCATTTTTTTATTAAACCTCTACCGCAAGCATTATGATAGACCTATAGAAAAAATATTTGAATCTTTTTCTTTTCTAAGAATGGCTTAACTTGAAGTGCTGTAAAAAAAAAATGGAAAAAAAATATTATTTTAAGGTACTTTATATGTTGCCATACAGTAACAGCATACAATAGTGGATCTAATTTAGAATAAGTGTAAGCTTACTTATAATTAATATTTCTCCTCAGAAATGTTGTTTGTGTTGATTCAACTGGTGCTATTATAAGCTTTAACACAGTATTTACTTATAATTGACACCTTATACATACTTTGCAACAACTTGTGCTTTTATTTATTCCATTTTTTTTTGCTGAATAATGATTTATAATTGTTTTAATTTCATTAAATTTTTAATGAATATTATTTAAACTGCAAATTTATAGTTAAAACAAATATAATACTGTATATAATGTATCATAAAACACTGACATAAAACCAAGAACATTGCGGTTCATGAAAATTCAGCATTATGCAATATCTTGAGAGGACAGGACTATGAACACAAGACCCCCCCACCCCCCCCCCCCCCCCCCCCCCCCCCCCCCCCCCCCACCCCCCCCCCCCCCCCCCCCCCACCCCCCCCCCCCCCCACCCCCCCCCCCCCCCCCACCCCCCCCCCCCCCCCCCCCCCCCCCCCCCCCCCCCCCCCCCCCACCCCCCCCCCCCCCCCCCCCCCCCCCCCCCCCCCCCCCCCCCCCCCCCCCCAATAGCCTTGAAAGATCACCTTTGCTAGGTATGAAAACTTCACAAAGCAGTTTTTTCATGTGTAGGAAGAGTAAGTTCTGCCCTTTTCTTCTTTACCTTGCCATAGAATATGGCCGTGCTCACTGATGTAATGTTACCTGTATTCATATTCATCAAAAGTAAAATTGCCATTTCAATTTGATTATATCCATAATACAAATGCCATTAACATACGACTAATCAACATTATTTCACTAGTATTAATGTTGTTATTGTTACAGCTTAACAAATTGCAGCTGACCTTGCTAGCTAGCTAAACTATTGTAATAATGTCATTCCACTATTGCACAGTGTTGCCGCTTGGCAACACATACATTTGAACGATTTACCAAAAACTAATTTCATAACTTTTTTTGAGAGGTGAATATGTCATCATAACATCATAACAGTGATGTTTTAGATTTTTTTGTAGAAGTGACACGGACTGGTCCTTGTTTGTTACTGACGTTTTAGTTTGCTTTCAGCAACTACCGACAAGAGACGGCAGTCCGTCAGAAATCTCGCCACAGAAAAATAACTGCATGTCATGTGACTTAATCAAAGCACATCATTGGCTAAACTAAGGTTTTCTCTCTCCAACAAAAAAAGAGAATTTTCTCTTAAAGAGACAGTGGCAAGGAAATTAACACAAAGAGTATGTTGCCATATGGCTACACCATGCGGTAGAGGGTTAAAGATAATTTGCCACAAAGCGCATGCCTTTATTTACTCCAAAAGACATTTCTCTGTTTCTGCTCTCTCTGTTTGAGTAAAAGCTTTTTTATGTATTCATTTTCATGCTAGTTTTACTTGGAATCAAAGTTTGTGAGTATCAGTCTTCTCAATACAACAGCAGTATTGGAAGCTGATATTTCTATCTTACATGCAGGATCGACCATGCAGCCAGATGGAGACCGTAATGTGGTCTAATAGAATTTGAAAATAAAATAAAAAATATATTCTCCTTACTGTTGCACCCAACACAGAAAAAACATGATTAGGCTCTCACTGTTCTCCTTCACTAAGCCCCTAAAGCCCCAACACCTTGTAAGGCCTCTGCGAATATCGCACAAATGAACGATTGAATCTCCGCATTCCACCGGAAAAACTAAAGACTCTCCTCCCCAGCTATCTGCGGTCGTAAAGAAGATCAATGATCAACAGGGCACCTAATTGTCTGGACCTGCTTCCGGTCAAGGCCTGGTCCTTATCCCTTAGGGGGATCTGAACTGCTTAAACCCTAACTATTACCACACCAGGAGAGAAGAAACTCCCTCTGTCTAAAGACCCTTCAAGGACCAGATGTGCAGTGTAACGTTGACCGGCTTCAGCATAAATAAACCAGCTAATAAACAACAGAACAAAGAACATGGTATCTGGAAATGTTCCAGCGACAGACTCGCCCAGACCCCATGACCGTTTAACGCATAAATTGATAATCTGATAAACAGAAAGCGACAGATTAAGAGCTCCCTGTCCAGCAGAAGAATGGCAGATATACACTCGTGACATGGGCATGACCTCAGGACACCTCCCCTTTTCCCCCTGCATTCCAAAAAAGGGACGCATCCTTTTACTACTTTCAGAAAAGCGCGCGTTTCTCCTGTCACAGACAAAGGGACATGAAACTTACAACAGACAATTTCAACAGATAATCATTTATGCGCATAACAGGGCAACCATATTCACAAATAATATGTTGTATGTCTTATATATGCTTGACGTGTTTCATGTAATCGGTGCAACTTTAATCAGTGTTTAATTGAAAAAAAAGGTTATTAAAATGTGTGTAATATGTGAAGTTTAATCTTGAACGAATGGGCACGACAAATGCAGAATGTTGAAATGAAGTAAACTTTAATAGTATGTACAATATTTGCATTTAAGAGACTTTATAGAAGTATTAACACAACTTTTATAGGTGTCCTCATGTGATGAATTGAAGCCTCTTGTTAATGTATGCACGCTCCGCCTTGCAAGAAGTCGATTGGAAGATCGCGCCGTGGGACGGACTTATGCCGCAGATCAAAACCCCAATGCAAGACAGACTCCAGCGCTTGCTTGCTTCTTCGCTTTTCGCCGTGTTAAGAGCACTCCAACTTGTGCTCACACGCTTACCATCAAAGCGATCGGTCATCTAAAACTCAAACACTTCAGTTGAAACTTCGTGATTGTCAGAGATCTTCAAAAGAACTTAAAGTCTTGCAAACTCAATACTTTTCAGCAGAACTGCTCAAGCCTCTACATCATCAAGAAAGCAACCAAACTGTAAGGATATCTCAGGACCGAATCAGACAATCTAAGATTTGGTCAAAACATGGTTGAAACCTGAGGAGCCCAAATTCCACAGAGGCCCGAGACAACAGGATGTTCATAAATCAGATCCTAGCACTAAGCAAGCCTAACCAACTCTTTCACAAAACAGCTTTCAACGTTAACACAAAAGGAACACACTGATCATAACAACTCAGGAAGGAGATTGTCAATTTTAGGGCAAGTAATCAAGATTAAATGGTCAAAGAGATGACCGCATGACCATCACATGATAGTAACTACAGTCACGAGTGCTTTAGAATTGACATCCTCCACCTCACGACAAAGAACAGACTTTCAGAGATTCCTTACAGACCTCTTAATCTCTGGTCTTCATACATTCACAGAATGGCACGGAAACTGCCCTTCCATGCACCTAAATGACACTAAAAAGACTCGAGCAACTAATCATTGCTATAAATGTAACTCCATTTCATGTATGTAACCTACATGTGACTTACCAGGTCTTAATCATTTATCGTGTATGTATTTTTAATAACTATTGAACAGCTAAAAGGGTCGTATTCATGTTTGGTATGTGTGAGCTTGAATCTTCTTGCTTGAAACGTTTCTTCCAATCAATTCTTTGTCAAATGTATCATATTCTTGTTATAGAAATCATGTCCAAAACTATACTGTGCAAAGAGCGGGAAAAACGCGGACCATGTGAATGATGAGATAACAGTTGATTTATGAATGGGGAGGAGAAATATACAACACCCCGAGCAACGACGACATCTAATTGGTAAAAACACCATTTGGGGTGTGTTAAACAGCCTGGTTTAAATACTAGAAACACCATCAAACTTGGCTTTTTTGTCTCTCTCTCTCGCTCTCTTCCTTCTTGCCTTTTCGAGCCTTGTTGTTTTTCTTTTAAATCATGCTTCTTTATTTTTGAGCGTGCTCTGGCTTACACGCCATCTCCTCCAAAACCATGAGGAGAAACGCCACCTGGTCTCGTCAAACTTTACTTCTATTTCTATTTTTTTAGTTTATTTTATTTTCCGTTGAGATTTTTGTGTTTTGAGTTAAGTTTGCCTAACGACACATGTCCGAAAGAGTGCCATCTAAATTTCAACTGCAGACCACAGCTCTGCGTCACCAGCCAACGCCCAATCACTAGCTTCCCAAGACTGAACCTCCAGCCAAACAGAAAAGCGGGAAACCCCTTTCGGCAACCAAACAAGGAAGGAAACACCCGCACACAGGAAAGCAAGTACCTCCAGATCCTAGCTGAACTGGTGCATTTAATATAAATTTTAATCTAATTGAGGGACTCAATGCGAGGGTTAATTAAGTGATTGATGGTTGTTCAAATCTATACAATGGCACATATTGCTGTAAACATGGGATTTCACATTTTCATTCTCTTAAACAAATTATTTCCTCACTTTCTCTCTTTCTGAAACTTGTGTGAATGCGTGTGTTCATGTGTTAGATTAGTTTATATGTCTTAGATTATCCAATAAAGCCTTATTTATATTAAAAAAGAGAAGTATCTTGTGTTTTGTGCCCACAAGTTAATGTCTTAAACTGCCGATATTGTTACATATGCTAATTAATAGTGTTTTCACTATATTATGGAAATAAATATCCATTGCAGAGTTGATGTCATACGGCTCGTTCACTGAATCGCTGGCCGTCTCAGGGATCAGCCGTAAAACAGTGATTCTGTCCAAATTCCCTAACATATTATTGGTGGAGTTCCCTTTAAATCTTAAATGATTCCCTTTGAGCTAAAAAATTATTGACCTGTTTCCCTTACACAACCAATCTCCAGAGGGCTTCCCCAAAGGGACGCCATCCTGACGTCATCTCAGTAACCAATCAGCAACGGAATTCCCTCAAGCAGCCAAACAAGGAAACTCAGCTTTTCAGCTGTCACCCAAAAACGCAAGTAAACAAACAAAATCTTATCTCTGCTGAACTGGTGCCGAGCTAATTTAAAGCAGTAAACATAAGCCAAATCTCTGCTTTGTGATTTTCTCAGGTTGCAAGAAAGAGAACTGTAGCGAATATCTTGCTAAAACTTTGAGCTTTCCTCAGAACTCCGTTAACATAATTCTTCAGAACTGATATGTGTGTGTATGTCTTAGCTTAGGTCAATGTAATCTAGAATAGCCAATAAATTTGTGTTTCATTTATAAAGAATCATTGTCTGGTGTTGTATAATTTTAAAGTCAAACCTTGCCAAGATCACGTTACCTCGCTAGGAGCTTACAAATGATCATAATTGTATTGACCTGTGGCCAAGGAAAATACACATAGTCAGGTTGTTAAGATACATGGACATTAACGTCTTGCTGGACGACCGTTGATAAGGTATAAACTATTAAAATTTGAAAAAAAAAAATTGCAAGTGTAATCGGTGACTCAGAATTTTCAGATTCGAGTCCCTTTAAAACCTGAATGAATTAATAATAATTAATTCCATAAGAAAAGTAATCAGACATTACAACCTCCCCCATGAGAACAACATAAATATGAAGCAGTGCCACTCCATTTCCCTCTGCCTACCATTCCAGCTAAAGACTGGCCTGGGTCTCCCCCATCACAATAATGCAG
This sequence comes from Sinocyclocheilus anophthalmus, assembly GCA_018155175.1. Classification (NCBI taxonomy): domain Eukaryota; kingdom Metazoa; phylum Chordata; class Actinopteri; order Cypriniformes; family Cyprinidae; genus Sinocyclocheilus; species Sinocyclocheilus anophthalmus. Next base: position 49,617 of record JADLZN010000669.1, on the reverse strand, counting down.
TGGCATCAAAGGATCCTCAAGCAGCCCCTCATCACCAGAGAGAGCGAAACATAAAAAGCTGGGGGTCAGGGGTTAAGCATCCCATCTCTCGTTAGCAATTTATCCAGGCTGATCGTTGACAAGCCACTTCCCCCGATGATATTTTACAGAAGTACAGATGGTGGTTGAAAATATTAGCTGTGAATGTTTTTCCATTTAAAAGCCGCCATGATAAAATTGCATTTACTGAGTACTATTGTAGATTGAAGTCGATATATTGAAGTGTCAGAACCTTGGGAGATAATAGTAATCTTCCGCAGATGTGGTGTACTAATGCAGTGATACCATGAAGAATCAAATGTTCATTGATCTTTTGAGATAAATGTGTTTTATGTACTATGAAAACATACTGTAACTTTTTGGAAATAATGTACATAATGCTAAAAACTAAAAAAAAAACACAACAACAAACAAATATGTTGCTCACGTTTCACCTGGATTGCAGCTATTAGAGTGGGGAGAGTAGGGCAAGATGCGTCACCCCCAAATAAGCATATTTAGAAAGGGTTCATTATCATTTTTTGTCAACATACATTTTCTACAAGGCATTAAAATAATTTGTCAAAGCAAACTTATTTAGGTCCGATATATACAAAACTGAAGAAGAAGCACATCACTGATGCATATAATGCCAGGTCTGAGCAGAAGATTTTGCTGCATTAGGTGAGGCAGTGGTTATTATTTATTATTCATGTTGGTTGCCATGTTAATGGAAAAACAAATCATGCATCTGAATTCATATATTCTTGATCTTGAGTAGCTTACATAACTATCAACATGACATGAGTAATAGCATGTGATTGTGGCCATGTAAATAACCAATAATAACAAATAACTAGATTCTGATGAAACTGTGACAGGTGCTTACCATGGAAGAATTCACTGCCACAATGTCAGAATTTTTCCTATTTACTATGTACTGTATGTCAAATGGGCCTCAAAATGCTCCCCAAAGGCAAACCAGTGCTAAGATATGACTGGGGCTCCAAGGGCCCGAGAAATGACTGCTCTGGATGGTTCATTGGGTGTGACTAGGCAGATGGCAGGATGGCAGCTGCTTCTTGATGTCTGAATAAACAGGGCCCAATCCCTTGTCTCTACGATGTTCTGATCGAGAGATCCCACATAGAAGAATGAGAAAGAATGAAAATAAGAAGAATGAGGAGAAAGAAGAATGTGAAGGAGGAGGATGAGAAAGATGAGAAGGAGGAGGAGAAGAGGAAGAATGAGAAAAAGATCATGATGACGGTGAAGAATAAGAATAAGAAAGAGGAGAAAAACTGAAAAGGAAGAAGATGAAGAAAAAGAATAAAACTGAGAAGAATGTGGAGAAAAAAAAGAGTGAGAGAAGGAAGAAGAATGAGAAGGATGAGGAGGAGGAAGAATGAGAAGCAGCAGGAAGAGGTGAAGGAGGAGAAGGAAAACACACAGATCTGTCTTGCACGTTTAAATACAAAAATGATGAAAAAGCTTTGCAGTAGAAGACAAAACTACATACTGTGTGTGAACGACCCCTTATCCTGTCAGTTAGCTCACGCTCCACCTGTGAAGGTTCTTGATCACCTCAGTCCAATCTTAACAGCTCAAGCAGCACATTTCAGCACATTGTGGATTGTTTTATGAATCCTTTAAAATGTAATCCTTCCTCTGTAAAGAGACTGTTATTGAAGAATGAGGTACAACAGCAAACCTGCAGAGATTGCTGCTTCTCTCACGTGTGAAGAATGAACAGCAGAAACGTACTGTTAAATACCAAGGGTGGAAAATGCTTATGAAAAACTAAAATATGTAAGGATAAATAAATAAAATGACCCCTTTCAAGTCAGAAAGAATGTTAATGGATTATCATGCATATTCAGTTATGGTACAAATGAATTTACAGCAAATATTGTAATAGCAATACAGCAGACACGCTAATGCCCCACCATTAATCTAAAACAGTGCCTGATGGGGCGTATCTGAAGGTTTTTCAGGTGACAACTCTATCAGAGCTCAGTCTGAGTCCCTCTCTCTCCTCCTCATACGTTCAGCCTGTTTGCAGTCATCACAGCCATGGTGCTTATGGCAGGTTAGAGCTAAACTTCCTCTCCCCTGCTGAGGGGGAAGACGACACCGGATCCACCCCAGTCACCTCCTCATTCAGCATGCACGGCCTGTCTACAGCTAATCAGGGGAGACTAGAGTCATTAATTATGTGCGCAGAATGAAACTTCCCCCTTTGCCTTCTCCCTTAACAAAATGACAGTAGTTTCCCACTGATCAGATGCGTTACTGTTATATTAGCTGCCTGTCTAGTTATCTCGCCGTTGTGTTCTTGTACTCTGACTGGATTGTGGGCGTTGTTGCGGGATTGTTAGTGGGGTCCTGATGAGGCAGCGTGCCGGCTTGTCCTGATGAGGCGGTGCCGGCTTGTCCCGGCTTTGAAAGGAGGGAATGATATAATTGATCTGATTTTTTTATGCATGAATCATGTGGATGAGCCTCACACAGGGGGCAGTCTTAGTAGCCTGGTTTCACAGGAGGATCATTCATCTTCCTTAGAGTGTCATGAGGCCCCTCATCTCAGCATAGGTCAGTTCTTATCACAGTTTTGAAAAATGTGAAACAAGTATGGAACGATTCAGAGTCGAGGGAGGAGGAGGAAGACGGGTAGGGTAAGAATGATTATAAACCTTATCAGCACGGCTTGTGAATATTAATCAAGGGTCATAATGTTTGCACGGTTGTCAAGAGGTTTTTATTTATTATTAGGATTTTTAAATCTAAATATCAAAGGTTCTAGCATAATGCAATGCACAAAACAAAATACACAAAAATATTACACTTAGTACATTATATTGCACTGTATTATACATTAGTATATAATTGTATATTCTATTATACTTTACTAAGTACAGTATTGTATACTTTAAATGCACATTTTTATCTGTAAATGAATGTACAATCACATGCTGAACCATTTGCAAATCTATTTATTACATTAAATTGTATTATATTTTTACTATATATTTCATGCTTTTAATCTGTAATTTATTGCACAAATACATGCTGAGCTGTTTACAAACTTATTTTATTACATACACCTGTATTATATATAGATTACCAATATATTTTTTATTACTTTTTGATAAATGAATCTTGCAAGATCACATTATGCTTTTTATATATTATATATTCTATTCATAATATATTTACAAATATTTATTTTTGAATTTATTTTTTTATTTAATGCACAAACATTCTGAGCTATTTGAATTTGCATAAAAAATGTATTCAAAAACTTACCTTATTAACTTCAGACTGCTTTTCCACAATGCTATATACAATTTCAATAACTACAAACTGTTTTTGATGATTCACAAATACAAGCAGTCCCATTTGTTAAAATGCTCACAGTAATCATGGATAAATGGGAGTTTATGTGCAAAACAATCAGTGTTATATCACACCTCAAATTAACCTCGGTCTGGCTTTCTGTATATCAAGACAGACAATTAGATGCACACAGATATATTGAAGGATTTGGTCATTGATCAGCATCAGGGAAGCCAAGCAACATATTAGGATTTTTTCAGCATGTAGACAAACACTCATGACCCATGTTTCTTTGAATCAACTCATCATTTGAACCATGTGCCTTCGGAAAAGGTCACGTGTGTCATGAATAATTATGAGACAGTGTTATGAATAATTACGAAACATAGCTGACGTAGACTAGCATGAAAACATCACTTCCTGGTCTAAACATCACCTCAATGTTGATTTCAAATGCAAAAGACAAAACGAGCCAAAAATATAGTTTTAACCCTTGTGCTTTGCTGAAGATCCACCTAATTTGGCATTTCCAGTCAAAAATGACCAGCATTTTAAAAATATTTTTTTATGCTAATACAAAAATCTTGAATTCAATCTTTGTCAACTTATTTCTTTTAATTAGCATAGGTTTTGTATTTCTTTTTGGAACTGACTGATTATAGGCCTCAATTATCTGAGGCCTGTGATGCACCTATGTTTTGCAGTGAAAGATGATAATCTTGCAAATGTTCATTCAAAAACTGAGGTGCTTAAAAAGAACAAAACCTATTCAGTATTGTAATTTTTGGAGCCTGTTGATTATTTATTTTTTTAGCAGAAACATGACAAGTTAAAAAAAGGCGTGTGTGTGGGGAATCCATTTACATAACTAATAAATACATTTTATGGGGACGCTGTTATACACTGTGTGAGCAAAGTCAGTTAGTCTTAGTCAAATGCGATAGCATTCACTAGCATTTTCAGGAAAAAAAGAAAACTATTCAGATCAAAATGACTGGAGCACAACATAAGGGTTAAAAGTAGGGCTAAAATGCTATAAAAGTGCTATAGATTAATGTCTCTATAAGCAAGACAAGGCAACACCTCAAGCTGCTGCCTGAATGCTCTGGAAGAAGGCAGGTATCGGTGGTAGCAACATGTGTAATCACAAGCCTCTGGAGACCAAAATGATGCCAAGATCACCTCAGAAAACTCAGTGTTGATATCAGAAATAGTTAAGAAAAAACCTTCCACAAGAGTTAGTTCCAGCTGGAGGGAGTGATTAGAGAACACTTCACTCACATTCTCTGTTCCAGACACGCTGTCAGTTTGATGCTTGGCTTCACCCAAAGTTTGATGCTTTGGCTTCTTTTGGAACCATTTTCATTGCTGGAGAAGAAATATACAAACTAACTGGCCAGTGTTTGTCGGAAACATAAGTTCTTTAATATTAACATCTTGTTTATTGAACTTTTATACAAAAAGCTATATCCTCACAGTTGTGTTGTTGGTCTAAATATCAGCATGGCCTGAGGCCGAATCACACCGAGAACTGAGAAGCCCTACTAGCGGATGACCTAGTTAGCGACCACCACAGACAAGGCTGGAGAGGGAGGTGCTTGGCAGTAGAGGTGGGATGCAGAAGCTTTGCAAGTCAATCCCTTTGTAGAGCTTTGGTGGAATTCGGTATTACAGGAGAGAAGAGCCATCCACAGAATGGCTAGTGGATTGCTGCTAAAGCACAATCACAGACCTGATCAACCTCAACTGAGTGCCCCACACATCTGTGCTCACCCTCTACATCAACACAATGTTGCATACTAAAACACAATGAAAAGTGAAGTGCATTGGGATGTATTGTGAATTGCAAAGTGAAACGTGAAGAAAAAAATAATAATACCAGCCTACCAACTGATATAGTACCAACTAGTGATGATAAACTACAGCAGGTAAACATGTCAGCTGTGTGGATGCTAGGACTGGGTTGACAATATTGATTTCATGCTTCTAAACAATTTTCATGAGCAAAACTTCACTAAGTGTTATTCGTAGCATGTCAACCCATCCAATAATCATGAAAAGCTTTGTGCTTTGTTAATTTTGATATGAAAAAGTCTGAGCTTTCAAATTCTGTCAGTTTCATAACAAAATTCAGTTCAAGCGGTATGTGCACCAATCACTTCTTCCACTTTAATATTAGTTATAGCATGAAATACACATGAATGAAAGTCAAGTTATGTTGAAAGAAACTGAAATGTGCAGTATCATGTCTCAAAATCACAGTGTTTCAGCCACGTTAAGATGTTAGCTTGTAAACCATGTCTCATAATGCTTTACCTCAGGAAAGCCATTCAAAGTCCGTAGCTCATTAGTCAAATAGAAGAAAAAAATAAGTCTAGAGAAGAGCATTTTGCTAAAAATATGCACTACATTACATATTTACTTAACCAGATGTCTTCATTATTTAACATTTTCAAATCTGTCATGAAAACAGGTTATTATATAGATATTTTAAATGCTTGCTTTTCAATAAGTTGGAGTAGAAACCATTATATCATTAAGAAGTTCATTTAAAACCATCCAATGTGCAAATAAAATGTTTATATAACGAAGTTTGTATTTAAGTGTTGAATTGAATTTATTATTACATCAACTACAGTATTTTGTTTTTTGGCACGAGATCTCGCAAGATCCGATGTGTCTCACGAGAACGTAATATATCCTCACGCAGATATATTTGCATTACACTGGCTTGTTCACAATTGGTGGTATGTAAGATATTTTATGTTACATCAGGCAAGTGGCCACATGATAAGCGGGAAAATTACGCAGTGTAGTCTTTATCCAGTCATAAAAACAAAATTCAGTTTAACACTGAATGTCATGGAATTTGTCAAATTTTGAATTAATTAATCAAAAGTAGGTCATTACACTTAAATCAAATCACGATATGGACTAGTATCTGTAAATATTAAGCCGCAAAAGTAGATTTAAATATGAATCCTACATGTTCTGCCTGTCTGTGTTAATGAATGGCGCAGATGCAAGGTTTAATTTACTACATACACACTGAAGCACGCGTGACACTCACGGTGATTTCAGCGTCTGCCGTCTCACTAAACGAGGACGTAAACACATGAACAACATCTCCACAACTACTCTGAGAGTCACTTCATGAGCATTTTAGCGTTTGATTTAAGTAAAACTAGCGTCATATCACATACACAGAATGCCAAACAGCAACCCGTCAAAATAAAAGTCCGGTTTGATTTGAAGACATTGTGCCTATAACTATTTTTCAGTAGAACGTACATAGCCTACTAAAAATGCAAAATACCTTTTTTTTAAAGGGGTCATATGATGCGATTTAAATTTTTCCTTTCTCTTTGGAGTGTTACAAGCTCTTGATGCATAAAGAAGATCTGAAAAGTTGCAAAGACTAAAGTCTCAAATCCAAAGAGATATTCTTTATAAAAGAGTCAGCCACACCTACCTAAAACGGCTCCTTCTAACACGCCCCCACATATCTACATCACTATGTGGGAAAATTTGCATAACGCCGCCCAAATGTTCACGCAAAGAAAGAAGGCGTAACTTTTTATTCTTGCTGTAGTATTGTTGCTGCTGCCATGTTGTGAATGCACTGTGTGATTCGTTGTGAAAGCGAAACTACTTTGTTTGGCCTTCCAAAAGAGGACGATATCTGCTGCGTCATGCCTGGAGCTGATCCGTGCTACAACAACTTTGCGCTGTGGATCACCAGATCGGCTTTCACCGTGAACAAAGCACAGTCCAGTCCGGGGTCGTCACATGTGGTTCCGTCAATCCCTTCCGGACGCTCCTTTGTCGAATCCGCCACCTCTGCTCACTCTAGCACCTCTGGCCGTTCCTCACTTTATCCCCCGTCCTCTGCTCCCTCTAGGCCACCTTGTGTGACGCTGTGTTTCATTGTGAACGCGAAACTACTATTGTTTGGCCTTCCAAAAATGGACACGACTAGAAATCAGTGGTTAAGTTGTATTTACAACACTGTTCCAGAACACTTCAACCCAAATATTCAGATGTGTGCAGCACATTTTATGGAGGACCGTTCCTGAACTTGGGAGAGTAGACTACAATGCCCGGCTGTTCTGATTCAAACTGTAAGTAATTTTTTTTTATATTTAAAGAATTTTTTATATTTTAAATATTTAAAGCAAGTTTTTTGGGCAGAGTAGAGTAGCACTTGTTGTTTGTAATTTCTCCAATCACAAATGCGACATGGTTTATGTTTAACGGATGCAACGCAACACGTAAAAAGATCAAGTATAGTAGTCATTTTTTTTATAATCCATAATTATGTCCCCACTTGATGCAACAATTGCCTTGTTTATAATGGGTTTTCATGTTTTTGAATCATCGCTCCGGCCGGACAGGGCATCATCGCAGTATGGTAGGGGCGTAACATTTCCGTCACACGCTTGAGGTATTCGGCCAATCATAACGCACTGGATAGCTGGCTAATCAGAGCACACCTCGTTTTTCAGACTGATTAGCTTTGTAAAAATCGACGTGTTTTAGAAAGGCGTGGTATAGAGGAGAAACAATAATGTACTTTTTGTGGAAAATAATGTGTTTTTTTAACTGCATAAACACATTTCATTACACGAAATACACAATAATGTTCTTTTTAGCAGCATCATATAACCCCTTGAAGGAATAATCACACAAACATTTCTTCCATGTTTTAATTTTAATAGTAAATTCCCTTTGTTTGCCAAAAAAATTAAGTTTTATTAATTTTCAATAATTAAAAGATAAATGATCAATTAAATTAATGTTTTATGCCTTCATTTGATAACCAGAAAAATTTAAGTACACAACACAGAATTTCTGAGGGGAAAAACATTTCATAAGGCTATTTTAAGAATAAATTTGAATAAATTAAGTTGTTTTTATGCATTCAAATAATTAGACATGCTGGTAATTTGGTAACAATAAATAATATGGTGTGAAAAATTAAAACATTGCATAGGGCCTTAAAGATGTAATTTTTGTTAAACTTTTAATAAAATGATGTTAACATGTATAAGTTTTATGATTTCAATTAATTATACATGCTTTTTAATTAATAAAATTTAATTTAACTATTAAAAATGAGTCCAGAAAAATTAAAACAGAAAAAAACGGAATTTGGAAAATAAAACGGATGTTCATAGGGCCCTAACGATCCCGCACACCTTGCCTCCCTCAGCCCTCCAGTTTGGGATCCACTGCTTTATTCTTTTAAATTGATACACTAATCGTGTTTATTATATATATTTTTTTTTATTAAAGTGGAAATCAGTTTACTAAATAATGTAAACTTGACTGACTGCTTCACTTCCACTTTAAATGGATATTTATGTTGTTTATTATTTATTTTTATTTATACTATTTATAATTTTTGTGCAATTACTTGCCTGTCAGTTGAGTTTGTGGCAAAACATTTTGCAGTGTTTACATGTTGTTTATTACTGCATAAAATTTATTAAAATAGATGTTTAATTTCATAAAGTACAAGTTGATTTCAAAATGCACCTACTTTTTTGCATTTTGTGTGTTTTTCAGTTGAATAAAAGACTATTCTTTCCTATATCCTCATTGAGGATTTCTTTCAAAAAAAGTCTAAAAATCTCATCTCGTTCTCGTGAACCCAGTCTCATGTCTCATCTCGTCTCGTGGGATAAGTGTCTCATCACACCCCTACTAGTTACTGTTACTAAAAGCAATGAATTACAGTATATTTAAGCTATGGGACCATATCTATTAAATTCAGAACTATTCAATAATAAAACTTAGAATGTAATCGGAGACATTTCTTCCACAAAAAAAAACAATGACTTTTAAGTGAAATAAGCTCCAACTCGAATGTAAGAACACTAGGAAACACAAAGAAAACAGGCTCAAATCAAGGTTTGACAACATCGAGCAAAACAGTATAATTTTCAAAAAACTGAGTGAAATGTTCAGTCATGCAGAAGTGAATGTTTCCCGTTCACAGTGAATTCCACTGATCATTTGTCATTTTTATAGCCATTGCCAATGTGTATAGTTTGGTCTTGTTTACGCAAGCAGCTAAGTGGGAAGGAAAATGAAAAGAATCAAATGCAGAAATGTCAAGGTAGATTCAATGAAGTGACGTGATGGGTGGGTGGTATGGCTTTGTGTGTCAGAGCAGATGAAGAGTTATTGAGTTAGTCTCAAAACTAAAATCAACTCAATCAATTAAGAACTCAATGCCACAGCTATATGTGTTTTTTGAATAGCTACATTCACACGTGTTTGGGACTGAGAAGTGCATTTACTATCAGTTGTAACCCCTTTAGATTCAGGTTCATATGGGCTCCCTTTTCGACACTTATGTGAGAGCAATGGGGTGGAAATTAAGCACTGTCACTGGAATTATGCACCTTTTTCCATTCAGTCTATATTTTATGCTAATACATCACATTCTGCGATGCTGCTTTAAAATTTTAAAGCAGGTTTAAACTGAACCCTTTAACCACTTTACCCTTAATGTTTAAAATAAAGTGTGGTATCATTGTTTTAAATAAAGTGCATTATGTATATACAGTGGTACAAGTATTTCCACCAGCTAAAAATGGGTTTAAATCAGTTATTTCTATCTTTTGCTGTAGTGTGTAAGTAGGAAATATCAGTTTACATTTCCAAACCTTCATTTTGTCATTAATTGTAATAATCCAGTGAGATTTTTGTTTGCACAAGGAGTCTGATAACAGCCAGTGCTCCACACTAGGCTTGTTGCGATAGACGGTGTTTTCGGTTATACGTCATTTACCTACAGCGGCAATTTTAATGATTTTAAATCAATTTCTTCACCATCACAACCCTACTCCACACAGAGACCTGGGGCCGGATTCACGAAAATCTTCTTAAGAAATAAGTTAAAGGGGTGGTTCAGTGGTTGTTTTCTAGGCTTGATTGTGTTTATGGGGTGCAGTCTAACATGTGTTAATGCTTCGTTTCTTAAAAAACGCATTATTTTTCACATAATTTACCTTTATACCACACCGCTCTGTCCCTTCGCTGATCAATTTCGTTCTTTTATGAACCTCAGAAATAGGTGATGGGCTCTGATTGGTTAGCTAGCCCAGTGTGTTGTGATTGGCTAAACTGTCTCTTTTGAGATTGAGACAGCAACAACAGTATTAAGAACTGCTGCTTTAGAACATTGATTTTGAATCTTGTGAATGCATTAGAATCGTTAGAAGACAGAATCGCGATTCATATATGAATAGATTTTTACGTGCACCTCCAGTTTTCTCTTCCTCTTCTCTAAAGCAGTGCAGCATGGCCTCGCCCCCTTTGCTGCCTTTTCCCGAGGGCGGGGTTTATCTGGGTTTGTGATGTCACGAACCCGGGAAGTAACTTGTTGTAGTCCCTACGAGCCATTTTTGTAGGCATTAAACTGCCAAGAATGTTCTTAAGTGCAATTCTAGAAAAATTCTTAAGTTCTCAAATATATTCTTAAGAACATCTTTATCTGAGTGAATAGGCTACATGACACACTGATAAACTCACACTTTATTGTCTTTTAGCACTTCCTGCAGATTACCCTAATAATCATAAGCACGCACACTATTTTCGTCGTGACTTTGACTGGCACTCAGTCAAACTACATCACTGTGTAACACATTTGCATAATCCACCCCCTGCCCGCAAAAAATGAACAGAGTCTGACCTGCCCACAAACACTTCCGCTAGTTAGTGTGTTTACATCATGTTGAGAAGACGCTGTGTTCAAGGATACCACAGTGATACAATTCGAACCTTTTGTTGTGTGCATGCCATTTTACCAAGGACTGCTTCTCTAATATTGGCTTTTATCTTTTAGGGTTGTTGTAATGCTTAAATATAACAATTAATTTGAAATAACCCAATACGTTCATTAAATAATTCTTACTGTTTGGGATTTAAGACAAGTCTGGGGCTGTCCTAAATTTAAGAAGTTATTTATGTTGATTTTTAAGAAGATTTTTTTCAAGAATTTGAATTCTTCTTAAGTTTTGTCTTAAGAACAATCTTAAGAAAAAATATAAGAATATTCTTAAAGAGCAGGTCATATGGATTTTTGAAAAATATCCCTTTTGCAGTTTATAACATAGCTACCCTTAAAAAAAACCCAGAGTAGGCTTATGGAAGGGAGGGGTTTGCTCCGAACTTGCTTGGAACGAATCGTTCTGAAATCATTGGCAAATGACTCTAATATTAAATGTATATTCTGAGAAAATTACAATGTTTTCTGACCTTAGATGCATTTAAAACTGTTGTAGGGGACTCCAAAACAATATTAGGACACTTTAAAATACCATATGACCTGCTCTAAGAAGAATTTTTGGGAATAAAAAGTTTCTTAACTTTTTCTTATGTAAAAAAAAAAAAAAAGGGCAGTAAGAGGAACATTTATCTTAGAATCTTCTGAATCCAGACTTCTGATCTCACCATAATCCAGTCTGTATGGAATCACATGAAGAAACAAAACAAACTGAGACAGTCTAAATCCAGAAGAACTGTGGCAACGTCTCCAAGATGCTTCAAGAAACCTACCTGTAAACTGCAGTACTGTTAAAAGTTTTAGGCACTTGTGTAAAAATGCTGTAAAATGAGGATGCTGTCAAAAATAATGTCATAAATAGATTTTCTTTATCAATTAACTTTATCAATTAACTAAATTAAAATCAACATTTGGTGAGACCATCCTTTGCGTTTAAAGCAGCTTTTGCCCTGTGCACTTGTGCATAGTTTTTCAGGTAGCTTTGCAGGTAGGTATAAAAATATGCATGCATTATGTTTTAAAACTTACATCAGCAGACAATGTACATCACAGCTATTCTGAGAGAGATGTAATTTGCCAACTCGCAAGAAAAAAAAAAGACAAACTATATTGTCAGTAAACTTTTAAATATCATGGTTTCTTTCTTGAATTTACAACCATTTTAAAGACACAATAATGATGTTTATGAATATAAGCAAAACAAAACAAAACAAATCAGCCTAGAGTGAAATTGACTGGACACATGGCACATTAGCAGCAGAAAGCTGGAGAAAATGGAGAGAGAAGGGGACACGGGTCATTTCTGTCATCTCACTCCCTCTATAACAATGTGTTGCTGGTGCTTGTTTACAGAGAGCTTTTACATGTCAGAGGAGAACAGAGGAATCGGCCATCCAATTATGAGCCAGTGTAAATCATTTGACATTTCAGATTTATCATATGGTGTGATAAAAGCTGTTAGATCTTATAATACTGGAGGCTGTTTGAAGAAAGCAGCAACAATATTAGAAACCCATTTATTATAGGAGTTAATTTGTCACCAATCAAGAGTATAGTTCTTCCTGCAAACACTGTAAATACTATACATCTACGTGACAAAGACAGAGGTATTTATATATTACTTACACAACAATTTTTTAATGTTTCTGAAAAAGGTTATGAAAATTGTGGTCACTATTTAACTAAAACGAGGGCCAGAGTTTATAAATCGTTGGGACGAATTCTTAATTCATGGCCTTAAATCTTCATTCTTTTTTATTTTATTTATGTATTTATTTTTGCAAGTCGTGTGGGCCTCTGTAGGTTTAAACAAAAAGACACAGGCCTAACCTTGGATGAGAGAACATCTCCACATAGCCTAGCTAGCAAACATAAAACTGAATGAAAATGCATGGTGTCTGCACGCATGCACATTACATGATGTGATTAACAGCAAACAGAGACCTGGCTGTTATAAATGCTGCTAGGCTCTCAGAGGAATATTTGCATCCCCTTATTTCACCTTCACTTCACTAAATAAACAAGATCTGTCGAGATACATGAAATTTATAGATGATATTAAAATCCCTAAGGGAGTTAGTGCAGTTTCAACATGGGTAGTGACATTTTAAAAGACTTCGAACTATACATAAGAAGGAGCCTCAAATGCACATTAGTCCTAGTTCAAAAATTAACATTTACTACAAAAGAACAGTTCAAAAATAAACATTTACTCAACCTCAAGCTGTTGTAAACCTGTATGACTTTCTTCTGCACAACACAAAAGGATGAAGAATGTTTGGTAATTAAACATTTCTGGTGACCATTGACTTCCATTGTATGGACAAATAACACACATTTCTCAAAATTGTGTTTTTAAGAAAAAATAAAGTCATACAGGCTTGGAGTGCCATGAGGGCAAGTATATAAAATGTTTGAACTGATTTTTTGGGTTAACTATGCTTTTAAGATTGTTTGTGAGGCTTAGTTTGAACTAGGGCTGCACGATATATCGTTTCAGCATCGATATCGCAATGTGCGCATCCGCGATTGTCACATCGCAGGATGTGCGATGTTTACTATACTCACCGTTATATTTATACTGATCACTTTCTTTGCTCACACACAGACACCGTGTCACGCCGCTCGTGTCCAGTGTAGACACAGTGAGAGCCACGCAGATGCACATGAACTCTGAATTCCATTCACTTCCACGTCTATAAATGACACACGTGCAAAATGATGTCAAAATGCATGTCTCTGCAAGTATCCTTGTAAACACAGTTACTTATGGCTTAGGTGAAGGTACACAATTGAGAAAGAAAATGGATTTGTGAGAAAATTTTGTAGCTTTATCACAGATTTATTAGATTTAATTTATACAGTGAAGACTTTGCAGTGTTATTTTACATTTGATTATTAAATTTCTGTACCTGAATACTGTTAAGACTTACCTGAAAAATATGAAGCACTGTTCATTTCATTAGTATTTTTGTTCTATTATATTTATCTATGCTTGTAATTGGTTTATTTTCCATACTGATTTTCTCACCTACAAAATCACCCCAATCAGGGATTCCACCCCCCCCCCCCCCCCCCAAAGAGTATTCAAGTCATTGGGATTTTTTTTTAATATTCGCAGAAAAACAAAATCTCGCAATGGGATTTTTTTGCAATATCGTGCAGCTCTAGTTTGAACATCATGTGAAGATTGTGTTTTGAAAGAGACCTGTACACACGATTCAGTTAACTCAAGATGAAGAAAGCAAGCAAATAAATACTTTTATTATTAGATCAAATGGTTTAAAAGTCTGAAGCCGAAGAAATTTTGTAGTTTTGCTAAAGGCTCTGATTAAGAGACCCACAAATGAGTCAGGGGACTATTCAGGCCCACCAAAATCAGTTTGCCAAATTTGACAACTTTTCTGCAAACGGTTCTGAGGGCTGTCATAAACTCCCAGCAAGAAGAAGAGGAATAAAACAAATGGCAACCAAAGCAGCAGGGACACACAACTTCAGTGCTCAGCCCATTACTATGACAGTAAAAGGCTTTAATTTGGTTTCCTTTATGTTGTGCATCGACATTTGAAAGTTTTATCATTAACACAGAGGGCAGGAAGATATCGCGCCTCATGATAAGCTTGCAGAAGCCTGTGAAGAGGAAACGTAGGGGAGAGTTCTTATCTCTGAAAGTGAGTGGTACAAATTGGAGAGCGCTCGAGCAAGACGCACAATATCATTGAAATAATGAGGGCTATTTGTTTTTTTCTTTTTGAGAAAGTGGGAATTTAAGCTCCTTAAGGCAGAGAAGAGAGATACAGAGGTGGACAATGAAGCAGCTAATAATGACAGATACACGCAAAAGCAATTTGCTTTTGGCCAAAAAAAAAAAAAGACTCTACACAAACACACAGTATACAATTCAACCTGAAAAAGACAAGGGTCATATTAAGGGCAAATAAAAGCGACAGAGGGCTCCTAAACATCTCAGAAAGACCATCGTAAAGGTGCCATTTTAAAAGAATCACTTCTACATTTTAAGAAACCTAGTATGTGCACACTCTATTATAATCTTAAAAATAAAGGTTTGGCGTTGGCATCTATGCTTACAAGAACCTTTAACATCCAAAAGGTTCTTTAGAGTGTAAAAAGGTTCTTTGGAGTATTAAAATGCTCTTCTTACTAAGAAGAAAAAAATGATTAATTTAGGAACTGTTTACTGAAATGTTCTTTTGGGAACCCAAAATGTTTCTCCACTGCGAAAACCGACTTTTTGAATCTTTATTTTTAAGAGTGCTTGATCAACCTGATATTCCTTACACTGTTATTTATTAAATCCATTGTCTAATATGACAATGCTTTCATCTATTAATAAAAATGTTCAATACCTCTATGTTTACTGTAAATCCATCCTGCAAACTACTAATGACACTGACACAGACACTGACAAATGTCCGCACATACAGTCCTATGTTACATTTAGGATCATGAACAACATATGAAAAGATTGTTGCATTTTCTAAAGTAATCTGCTTGCTTCTGTGAAACTAAATACCAGTGTGCTGTGTGAAACAAATCTGTGCCCTGGAGTGAGCCAAATGTGTCAAAGGCTTCTTTTGGGGGCTTCTCAATTGTAAAAAATGGTTTAAAAAAAATTACTTGTAAAAATCCAGCAAGTTTTATGCTAGAGTTATGGATAACCTATATACAGTATATATATATATAATATATATATATATATAATATTTATATATATAGGTTGCATCTATAAACCGAAGTCTCATGGCATGTCCATTAGATAGCTAAGTAAGCGTGTATGTGGGCACTCACTTAGTAAAGGTCGACTATGGTCCATGACCTCTTCCTCCAGACCCGGATTGAAACTGCTGCTGCTTCGCTCACTGGCCAAGCTGGAAGGGCTTTCCATGTGAAAGCTGGTTCGAGTTGGACTGGTGATGTTGGACTGCAGGGGGGTTTGCACTGTCTCCACTTGATTATGGTGACACAAAGACGTACACAATTAAAAAACAAACAACAAACAAAAAAACTAAATAATAATAAAAATAGAATCTAAATTCAAAATCAAAATTAGTTTGCGATTTTTGGGAAACCTATATGCAAAGAGTCATTATTGTTCTTTTTTACAATCCACTTGGGGAACACTAGTAAAACAAAGCTGTTATATAAAGGCAATCTTTTGCTCAAAGTGGGATTTTATCCCCCCCCCCAAAAAATATTAAATTAAAAATAGCTTATTTTGTCCATCAAGCTTTAAAACAAACAAAACTAAGCTTTAGGGGGATTTGTGTTTTCTGTAAAATGTGGTAGATCTGACAGATGGAGTTGTATTAGTTCGTACGAGTTTGTGTGGGTGGGCGGGGAGTGCTCGTGTATATTTGGCAGTGAATTTCCAGGAGTTGTGTATTACCAGAATCTCTTTGATCGGTCTCAGAAATGAAGGTCTTCCTGTCACTGCTGCATTCACTGAGCTCGGCATCACTGCCATCGCTTTCACTTAAGTTAACTTTTAGAGAGAGAGAGAAAGACAGAAAGAAAAAAGGTGAGAAAGTGACAAGGGATTCATGAGAGTAAAAAAGTGCATAAGAAAAAAACAACTGAGGGTGATTCAGAATAAAAAGCATAGTGTTGTATATTCACAGGGATACAAAGAGGTCTGTATGAATATTAAAACCAAGCAGCCGTAAGCTGCTGCTGTGAAGCTGAAATTCCCATGGCCACAAAACTGCATGCAGAAATTTTTTATCAAAAACACAGAAACTGAAGCACAGCCCAAAACCCAGTGTCTGGCACCACTGCACTAAGCAAAACTCATACACAGAGACTAAGAGACTGACCACCCTCAAGCTCAATAAAATACAATCCTGCAACACAAGGAGAACATTGTCCATCTGAAAGACTAAAGCACAGTGACATCAGATGTGTGAATGCATTCATTCTGAACCAGTCTGTAAAACGGCTCAGGACAGAGCAAGAAGGTAAATTGGAAAATGAAAAGTAGAATAGAAGCATGGGAACAGAGAGACAATGAAAAAAATGTGTGCCTCTACAACAATATCATACTCTTCTCCATTTCTCTGTTTCTTCTTTAATTTCCTGAGCAGAGGCAGGTAAGTATACCGTGAGGAACTTCTTAGAGGCTTCAAGTGGACAGGGACCTTTGGCTGTCTTTCCAAAGCCTTCATCATGCCAGCAGCACACACTTGCCCCCGATCAGGTTTGAGCCCATGCTGAAAATTTATATTTTTTATCAGAGAGAGAAAAGGCAAGCTTCGGATCAGCACCATTCTGCCTTCCAATTTGCTGCACCCCATCTGCCATGGTTTCAATCAGAGGAAGGAGGATGGAGGTGCAGTACTGTGGTGTGTGTGAGCAAGTCAGAGAGAGAGAGACCCGTCTCCTGTCACAAGGCGCGTTTCCATTACCCTTCAAATTGCATAAATTGAAATTGCGAATTGAAAAAACACCTAATGGAAACGCGTCAATTTCGCAAAAACGGCCATATATCGCAAAAGTTTTTATGCTCGCATGAGGTGGTTTTTCAGGCAATGCAAAAAAGGATTAATTCGCAAAACTGCAATGGAAACGGCTTTTTCGCATTTACAGGTCACATGGCGTATGTAAAAAGTCATATGATCATTCTTCAATCCACTATAACCTCCAAGACACACTTCATAAGTGGCCGCGCTCCAGTATAAGGGACTTTCCCTACTATCATCTTAGACAATTTACATTGCACACGTCTGCGGTGCAGTGTGGCTCTGATACGGCCACTGAAGCTGATTACGGCCACTCAATGCTTGTGTTTATGTTTTTATACAGTCTATGGTTTATTCCAGCCGTGCTACACACATTTCTGAAGCGGCTCTCTTTGCTGCTTCTGTAAAGATACACGCATAAGCCTCCTTTGAATAAATATAGCCAAAATCCGTCAAAATCCGTTGCCATGACTTATCGAGAGAGGAAAAAATTAAGTTTTAGCCGCATAACATTGGTTAATGGAAACGCCGTCATTTTGCAATACTTTTTTATCAACATTCAGAAAATATCGCCAAAGTTTTGCGCAAATCTGTAATGGAAATGCGCCTACAGACTCTCTCTCTCATTCTCCCGTCTCTCCAATCTGGCTTAATAAATACAGCTATAGAGCAGCAAATTCTGTCATCATGCTGAATCACTGCTACACACTAAAAGACACATGGGTTGGTTAAACCATAATAAGACTTTTCTTGTTTTATAGGATCTTTGTGCATGCATATTGATGTTTAGCAGCAAAATTCAGTCCTAAAAATGTGTGAGATTTTGGATGCTAAATTTATTTTACTTCAAGTATTTTTAAGACAAATCTAGCGCATGGATGTACATGACACGCTGTGTAAAGCTTCAGCTGATTGCCATGTCAAAACGGACCAGAACACAATTTAAAACATTTCTAAAAACACACAAAAAAGTTGTATCTACTAAAAAAAAATATATATATATCAGAAATGGCAATATTTATCAAACCTTGAGGTCCAGTCAAAGGTCTGGCTACACAAGACTATTATTAGAGGGTCCACTAGCTTATATCCCAGCCTAACCATCTAAAAAACAAACAAACAGGTGAATCTATTATATTACACCAGAATCTAGCTGCCAACATTACTTAACAGCTCCTAGAGTTTCCTGGAAATTATTCAGATAATAATTAAAAAAAAAAACCACCTATTTTACAAACTAAAATCGGTGAAAATGCTGAAAATGAGTCTTGACTTCTCTGATATTTCATGTAAACTAACAAAAATTAAATAATACAGCACAGTATTAATATCCCTACTCAGACACCAGCTGTAACTAAGACACCTACAGATGAATGTAATTTCCCCCTGCCTCCTAAAATTCAGAAACGTTCAGTCACATTACTAATAATGACAACAGAGACCAGACAATAGAATGAAGAAAAACTAACCTCTGCTAGGGGCCACAGTACTTCAGCTGACAGCACTTCAGCCAACTAAAATGTCACTAGACTTACAGTTAAAGGTCTCAGCAAATATGAAGTGATTGTTTACTTTGTCAAACAGAGACAGGAATCCACATGGCCTGAGTCATGAAGCAGACATGTGGAGATGTGGAAATTAATGTGGGATTAATCGCTGAAGGGGTGTAACAGTACACGTATTGATTTTCAGTACGGGTCTTTCAGTTCGGTACCGAACAAATCGTTCCATTTTTTCAGGAAATTCAAACAATAAATGCCGTTTTGACGCTCTTAAATGTGTCGTGACAGATCGCTGTAGCGCCTCAATCAACAGACGCGGCAGAGCGTGATGACGCGATATTCGTCTTTATACTAGTTTAATGCGAATTAAACATGAATGAACATGTCACCCCTCATGTAGGGGAGCGCGGGGCACAAAGTAACGCCGGGTAAGTTGTAACACACGTGGTTTAAATATTTCCACACATGCTAGCATAACCAAATTTACAGCATTTACTAGTTACCATATCAACATTATATAGAGAAAAAAAGTGCACCAAAATGCTAAAGTTTTTTGAAGGTATCGCTGAACATTTATTTTACCATAATAAAACTAAAATTCTGGCTTAAGAAAATTTTTCATCTCCGTTTTTATTATTCATTTAAAATTAGACAAATCTGCTATTATTTTAATCCCCAACGTGTTATTTATCAGTTTAGATTATTTTTAATGCTTCGCTAACTATCAGAAGACAGTAACCAGTTTTAAATTCCAGTTGCGCAGATGGGGTATGTTGTAACACTGCGTTACAATGTGCCCCGCCGTGCGATTCTATGACATTAGCGATGTAATTCAGACTATTTACTTTAATACATTTTAATGATAAACAACGAGAAACAGGTGAATAACGACTGACAGTCAATGTTTAATGTTAAGAAATTATTGTTTCAAGAAATTAAAAGCATTTTGGTTCGTTTATGTGGGCCGTCCCAAGCATGATTGCAATTCATTGTCAATCTCCAAAATCAGATTATTTTTAATCCTTAAAAAAACGCCATTATTTTATTTTAAAAATATATATTTTATTTTATTAACAAAATATTTTAGTTTGTCTTGTATATTTTTTTCATGCGATCAGATAACATTTGAAGCTGTCATATGGTCATGTTACAACATGCCCCTCAACTGTTACAATGTACCCCACCTATGGGGCATGTTGTCACATTTCACTTCCAATTTTTGAGGGTAAATAAAGAAAAACATATACACTGTCATTATGAAACAAAGCGAAATATTTGTACTAGACAAGTGTAAAATAACTGTGGATAAAAAATATATATATATATTCTGAACCCCATGTGGATTTACACAAACTGAGAAAGTCAAAAAAGGTTACTTGTGCCCCAGCTCTCCCTTAATCACTCAATCAGTGTTTCAAACTGCAGAACGCGTCATTAAAACAACTTAATTTACTTCAGGCAAGTCATCAGTGTCCACAGCTCATTAATTGGCTACAGAAATTTAGTCTAGAGAAGAGCATTTCGCGAAATATTAGACTAGGCTATATACTCATTATATTTTACTTGACCTATGAGTCGTAAAGTGCCCCTATTATGCCATTTTTAAGTTTGCTAATATTGTTTTATGAGTCTCCTTAAACAGGTTTACATGCATGCAAGGTAGTTTATTTACATTACATTTAAATGTATCATACACTTTTATCCAAAGCGACTTACAAATGAGGACAATGGAAGCAATCAAAATCAACAAAACAGCAATGATATGCAAGCTGTAGTGAATTTTGCTTTCGCCAACCTAGGGAGGCGAAATAGTGTAGTGATGGGTACTCGCGTCACCAATGACGTTATGATATTTGGATCACGTGTCAATTAATGTGTGGTTATGAGTACATCACATAAGAAAAATTGGTGGGATCTCTAACTTGTAGAACCTCTCTCTGTATAATCAACACAAGGAAGACATAAGTGTAGTAATATAAATGTTATTAACAAAAGATAGACAAGAGTAATCAACAACTACTAAATGAATACAATAAATGAAATAGGAATAAAGTGCATAAGATGCATAAAATGCAAGTGATTATGTTGGGTGTTGCTATGTCAGAGCTACGTTATATGGATAGATAAACTGTTGCTACTCAGAAACAAATAAGGTGAAGAACCTTATTACGTATCAAACAAATAAATGAATCATTTGTTATCAACTGACATCAGCTACATAACATCTAATGTAAATTAGAATTTCATATACTGGTAATACACAACAATGCCAAGGTCTCTGGAAGAGGTTTGGATAAGTGATAGTTACATTCTCTGTGATCGAGTGAGCAGTCTGGTGGTGGTGACTTCTTCCACTGGTTGTGCTTGTAACAATGCAGTGGGGAAAGGAGCAGTAATCCGTTTCGACAGCCTTGAACACGGAGTGCTGGAGGATGCTGATCTCCTGGAGCACCAAAGGGTCCTAAAATCTGGAACACGCAGATGTGGCCCTGGAGTAGGTGCAGAAGGTCCTTGCCTGGAACATGTAAGCAAAAGAACCTTGAAGTGAAGGATTGCTCTCCGGAGCTTAACCTTGTTGCAAATGTCTGTGTGTCTTCTGCCTCTCTGGGCTAGAGACTAGCCACTTTGTCTCTCTAGGATGAAGACTCAGGACATGCTGCATCTGTTGTTGTCTCGCTGGATGAAGACTCTAAATGTAGAATACAGGCTAGAGGCTCAGAACGTGGTCATATCTGTTGCTGCCTCACAAGCTGAAGACTCGGGACTTATCTGTTAATGCCTCTTCCCGCTTGGGCCAGAGTCTCAGAATGTTGATGTTTCTGTCTCTCGGGATGGGAGACTCAGAACGAGAGTATCTGGCTAGTGTCTCACCCTTGCAGGCCGGAGACCTAGAACAGTGCATCTGCTATTGTCTCACCCTTGAGGGGCTCAGACTCAGAACTTGTTGATCTGTTAGTATCCCTCCCTTTCGGGACTCAGACAAAGGAGTGTCTTTTGGGAAGGTGCCTTTATCTTTTTTCCGATGAGGAGGAAATTGCAATCTGGCGCTTCTCCATTTCCAGGCTGTTTCCATCAGACTGGGGGAACACAGTGTGGCCCACCCTTCTTTTCTCCTGGGGAAGTTATTTGCATAGTCCAAACACACATTTAGAAAAGTGTCACTAAAGTTTTACCAGTGCATTTTTCACTTACCAAACCACAACCAGAATACTTTTGGCAATGTTACGAACACATTAAGTCCAAACATGATGGAAGAAAATTGAACTTTCATGCATGCATTCGTTTGTCTATGGAGTTTGTGTAAGATGTTGCACTACACTTCGGTCACTGAGAATACTTATTTCTCTGAATAAGTATGAGATGTGTGTGTTGTAGTTTGCATCAGTTTAAGGTTTGAGAACATAGTTATGAATGGATTTGGATATCTCTTTGTTTCACCCACCGCTGCTGCGTCCAGAGGTCCTAAGAAATTTTTATGGCGGTCACAGGCCAAAACCTTAGGAATCAGTCTGTTGGTGGGTGAAGGGCAGAAACTGCATTCTGACCAATGAGAAGTCCTGTCCTTCACGGGCTTTGTACCAATGGTCGTCTTCTTGCCCTGGCATCTTTATCTGATGGTGTTGGACAGTTTGCTTATGTTAGTCCACCAAGATCCAATCAAAATGTAGCAAATCTTTGTCCACTATTGTGGTCAGAGAGGGCCCCCGCCATAAACTGGGCCCTGGAATGTGCTGCCCACTGCAATGTGATATAATAAGTCTCAGCTAGCTTAATGCAGTACACGTAGCACGTTTTTTAAAAATTATATAATAAATAAAAAGAAAACAGATCGATTAGAAAGACTAGAGAAAGCTAGAGGTAGAGGCATTTTTTCTTTTGTTGAATTTATAAGAAATAAAAGAAAACAAACAATTCTGCTTTTGTTGTTGTTAAGACTAGATATTAAATAGAATAGAGAGTGCTTGTGTTAGAGGGTCAAGTATAGATGGAAGAGATGTGTTTTTAGTTGATTCTTGAAGATGGCTAAGGACTCAGCTGCTGGGACTGAGCTGGGCAGGTCATTCCACCAGGAGTAATGAATTTAGGTAAGGGGTGCAGAGCCAATGGTGGTTTTGTAGGCAAACATTAATGCCTTGAATTTTATGCGAGCAGCTACTGGTACCCAGTGCAAATTGATGAACAGAGGTGTGACGTGACATGCGTTCGTGTTTTGGCTCATTAAAGATTAATCTTGCAGCTGCATTTTGGATTAGTTGTAGAGGTTTGATAGAATTGGAAGACCTGCTAAGAGAGCATTGCTATAGTCCAGCCTGGACAGAACAAGAGTTTGAACAAGGAGTTGTAAAGCATGTTCCAAAAGAAAGGGCCTGATCCTCTTGATGTTGAATAAAGCAAATCTGAAGGACCGGGCAGTTTTAGCAATCTGAGAAAGTCAGCTGATCATCAATAATATCTCCAAGGTTTCTGGCTGTTTTTGAAAGAATAATGGTTGATGTGTCTAAATGGATGATGAAATTGTGATGAAACTATGAGTTTGATGGAACCACAAGCAGTTCCGTCTTAGCCAGGTTGAGTTGAAGGTGAATGTCCGTCATCCAGCAAGAAATGTCTGTCAGACAAGCTGAGATGCGAGCAGCTATACTCGGATCATCAGGATGGAATGAGATGTAGAGTTGAGTGTCATCATCATAGCAGTGATATGAAAAGCCATGCTTCTGAATGACAGAACCTAGTGATGCCATATAGACAGAGAAGAGAAGTGGTTCAAGAACTGAGCCATGAGGCACCCCAGTAGCTAGATCTTGCGACTTGGGACACCTCACCTCTCCAAGATACCTTGAAGGACCTATCTGAGAGGTAAGGCTCAAACCACTGGCGTGCGGTTCCTGATATGCCATTTTCCAATAGGGTTGACAGAAGAATCTAGTGGTTCACCGTATCAAAATCAGCAGACAGATCCAGCAAAATAAGTACAGAAGATTTAGAATCCGCTCTTGCCAGCCTTAGGGCTTCAACAACTGAAAGCAAAGCAGTCTCGGTCGAATGTCCACTTCTAAAGCCAGATTGGTTGCTGTCCAGGAGATTGTTCTGTGTGAGAAAAGGCAGAGATGGTTGAACCATTGCCGTACTAGAGTGCTTCTTTGCTTCCCTGATTATCCGGACTCTGAATGGGATAGTGTCACTGCTATCCCGACAATCAGATACAGAACACTGTGCCATATCCTTACTTGATTAGCTTTTATTGCCTGTCTGTCCAATGTTATCGATGCTGTAGTTCCTCTCCAAAAGCGATTGAGACGTTAAGCGAGTGCGTTCTCTATCGGGTTTTCTACTTCTCATCGTCGTAGTGGTCTGCGTCTATTTAGAGCCAGATCTACAAAGCTTCTCCGTCCACTGGGCTGAACCTACAATCTATACACAGCAGTTCCCTCCTCATGTGTAAGGGATGTGTTTTACTGTTTTAATGTGGGTCAGTGGACACGGCTTCAAACTGCAGGTAGAAATGGCTGACCCACCGGGGTTAAGATGGAATAGGATCAAGCGGACAAGTATTAGGATGATTAGAAAGAATGAGTTTGGAGACTTACATAT
Source organism: Sinocyclocheilus anophthalmus (assembly GCA_018155175.1). Lineage (NCBI taxonomy): Eukaryota > Metazoa > Chordata > Actinopteri > Cypriniformes > Cyprinidae > Sinocyclocheilus > Sinocyclocheilus anophthalmus. The sequence continues at coordinate 24,898 of JADLZN010000669.1, read as the reverse complement.
ACAGTGGGTACGAAAGTATTCAGACCCCCTTAAATTTTTCAACTTTTTATATTGCAGCCATTTGCTAAAAATCATTTAAGTTAATTTTTTTTCCTCATGTACACACAGCACCCCATATTGACAGAAAAAACACAGAATTGTTGACATTTATTAAAAAAGAAAAACTGAAATATACCATGGTCCTAAGTATTCAGACCCTTTGCTCAGTATTAGTAGAAGCACCCTTTTGATCTAATTACAGCCATGAGTCTTTTTGGGAAAGAAACAACAAGTTTTTCACACCTGGATTTAAGGATCCTCTGCCATTCCTCCTTGCAGAACCTCTCCAGTTCTGTCAAGTTGGATGGTAAACATTGGTGGACAGCCAATTTTAGGTCTCTCCAGAGATGCTCAATTGGGTTTAAGTCAGGGCTCTGGGTGAGCCAATCAAGAACAGTCACAGAATTGTTGTGAAACCACTCCTTCGTTATTTTAGCTGTGTGCTTAGGGTCATGGTCTTGTTGGAAGGTAAAACTTCGGCCCAGTCCGAGGTCCTGAGCACTCTGGAGAAGGTACTTTCTAGGTCCCTGTACTTGGCCGCATTCATCTTACCCTCGATTGCAACCAGTCGTCCTGTCCTGCAGCTGAAAAACACCCCCACACATGATGCTGCCACCACCATGCTTCAAAGTTGGGACTGTATTGGACAGGTGATGAACAGTACCTGGTTTTCTCCACACATACCGCTTAGAATTAAGGACAAAAAGTTCTATCTTGGTCCCATCAGACCAGAGAATCTTATTTCTCAACATCTTGGAGTCCTTCAGGTGTTTTTTAGCAAACTCCATGCGGGCATTCATGTGTCTTGCACTGAGGAGAGGCCTCCGTCGGGCCACTCTGCCATAAAGCCCCGACTGGTGAGGGCTGCAGTGATGGTTGACTTTCTAAACTTTCTCCCATCTCCCGACTGCATATCTGGAGCTCAGCCACAGTGATCTTTGGGTTCTTCTTTACCTATTTCACCAAGGCTCTTCTCCCCCGATAGCGCAGTTTGGCTGGACGGTCAGCTCTAGGAAGGGTTCTGGTCATCACAAACGTCTTCCATTTAAGGATTATGGAGGCCACTGTGCTCTAGGAACCTTAAGTGCAGCAGAAATGTTTTTGTAACCTTGGCCAGATCTATGCCTTGCCACAATTCTGTCTCTGAGCTTTTCAGGCAGTTCCTTTCACCTCATGATTCTCATTTGCTCTGACAAACACTGTGAGCTGTAAGGTCTTATATAAACAGATGTGTGGCTTTCCTAATCAAGACCAATCAGTATAATCAAACACAGTTGGACTTAAATGAAGGTGTAGAACCATCTCAAGGATGATAAGAAGAAATGGACAGCACCTGAGTTAAATCTATGAGTGTCACAGCAAAGGGTCTGAATACTTAGGACCATGTGATATTTCAGTTTTTCTTTTTTAATAAAATCTGCAAAAATGTCAACAATTCTAAGTTTTTCTGTCAATATGGGGTGCTGTGTACATTAATGAGGAAAAAAAAAAAATTAAATGATTTTAGCAAATGGCTGCAATATAACACCGAGTGAAAAATTTAAGGGGGTCTGAGAACTTTCCGTACCCACTGTATATGCATAGTGTGATGGTACTCTACAACCTTATTTGCTTCTGTTTTAGAACACTATTATCTAATCAAAATAACAAAATATGTTAGTCAAACACCGGGAAAAAGTGCAGCACTGCGTCTAGGACAATTCACGAGTATCATACACAATTGTCACACAAGTATCGCATGCAACTGCCCCCCCCCCCAATTGTCAGTCATGGAATCCCTGATGTCAACCCCGCTGCAGCGCTTAGCCAAGCGCTAAATACAACATGTTTTTGCAGCGTTGAGCAATGTAACCAAACACAGGACATATAACGCAATGGCCAATCAGAAACATTTAGTCAGAATTCACTCACCGCTGAAAGCGCCGCCGTTTTTAAGTGCTGTTTTGCACGCTCTTGAATCATCTCATGACTAAGTGCAGACACGATGTAAATAAGAGATTCATTGTGCAGTTTAGAGAGCTTCATTGATTATAACGGAATTTTGTACGATCGCTATGAAGATGAGTGACACTTTTTAGTGATAAAGGGAGCACGCTTTGTGCACTTTCTAGGGTATAATCCATTCAGAATTTGGCCACATAGGCTACACCCTGCAAAGTTTAGGGAATGACATCCGCATATTATGCGGGATTCACTCTCGAAATAGCAGTGAATGGCAATGGACGGAACATAAAATATGCTGATTTAATTCTGGAACCAGTCCTGGCCAAACCTCCACAGACAGCGCCCGTCCCAAGCGAGATCTAATTCACGGAGCAAAAGTGTGTGTAAACTTTATTGAGATTGGGAAATATCAACCAGTAATTTTATTTAATTTCCAGTAACGGACAGTAGAAAGTTCAGCAATGAATGGTATGCGATTTATGACAGAATATAGTCCTACAACTGATCGTTTATTTTTTCCTCATGTGTCTCGCCTTTGGTAACAACGATTTACAATGGAAACTTTTGAAGTGACATGGGAAAAAGACATGGAAAGCTTCAGTGAACATCAGAAAAGCAGCGTACACATTTCTGGTTAAAAATTAAAGGCCATCAACTGACAAATGGGAAGCATCACCATTCAAGTCAGCAGGAAGAGCCAAAGCTAGTTCACATTAGAGGTCTGCGCGGGACTATTTTTTAGTCCCGCTCCCGCAAGGTTACATTCCGCACCCACACGCTCACGCTATATATTTACTCTTTGTTCACCCGCTGTCCACTTAGAATAATTTTCTTCCCGACCCGACCGTTCCCACTAAATTTAGATCTCGTTTCCAGAATCTTACATTTAAATTTCCGCAACTGTAAGAAAGAGAGATAGGCTAACAAATAAAAGCATAGTCTGCACAAAATTGTATTTGTTATTTTATTCGTCTTGTCAAGAGTCTTGAATTTATTGACTTTGACTTGAATTTAAATGAATTATCTTAAGACACAAAATTCGTTCAATATTTTATGCAACAGTAGGAAGAAAAGTGTCAGAGAAAATAAAAATGTTGTACAATGTTGTACAAAAATGTTATTTCCCAGGACAGCCGCGGGAATGCAGACCTCTAGTTCACAGTTTACTAAACGGTGGCAACCTCTTTTAAGTTATTCTTGACTTGGATTGACTGCTTTGATGCATTGCAATACGGTAGTGCATTGTTTTGATGCTTACATCCGAAAAAATTATTTTCCTTTTATTTATTTATTTCACATATATATATATATAAACTATATATATATATTCTTCGCCCCCCTGACCTCAAGGAGTCCAAATGTATCCCCATGTTGGTTGGTATTGACGCTTCAGACGCCTCCTGTTTTAGGGTGTGATTTTGGCCCATTATTCCACACAAACAGTCTTCAAATCTTGAATGTTCCATGGGCCCAGTGTTAATTTTGACAGTACATTTTGATTTAGTTTAGTAATAGTCTTTTGACTAAAATGCCATTTAATTTAATCATATTTTAGTCATCTGAATTTGTTTTAGTCTTAGTCTAGTTTTAGTCAACTAAATATCATAAGATTGTAGTCGACTAAATCTACAATAAATGGAGTCTGCTAAAAATCTAATGGGTTTAGTTACAGTGTAATGCATTTATTTAGCATTTCTCTAAAATTTCCAAACTCATTATATAGGTTTGTTATTAAGGTTTTATCATGATAGACACTTATTTAACTGCTGTGACATACAACATGCCTTTATGTTAAAATTAAGTAAAACAACTTCTCATAAAGAACAAGAACATGGTTTTCTTTTTATGAAATACCAATGTTATATAGGCTAATTATGCATTCTTTTATAGCAACTTATTTACCATATTCTTAATTCTTTCAAGCAGACATATATATTTCTATAAATAAATTTAGATTAATCTTTAGGGCTACACTTGATTAACATCAGTGACTCGGACAATAGCAACCAAATTAGGCTGAGTAGTTTTAGTTCGTTATCGTCTCGTTGTCGTCGGTGAAAAAATGTTGTTGACGAAAATTATGATGAAAATTATTTGTCAACGAAATTAACACTGCATGGGCCTCTTCTATGAACTCTAATCTTTAATTCTTTCCATAGATTTTCTATTGGATACAAGTCAGTTGATTGGCTGGGCCATTCTAGCAGCTCTACTTTCTTTCTCTGAAACCAAATGAGAGTTTCCTTGGCTGTGTGTTTGGGATCATTGTCTCGCTGGAATGTCCACCCTCATTTCATCGTCATCATCCTGGTAGATGGCAGCAGATTTTTATCAAAAATGTCTCGGTACATTTTTCCATTCAACCTTCTATCAATTATATGAATTTTACCAGTGCCACACCAGTATGTTTTGGGGTGATCATGTGCATACGGACACGGTGGTTTGAGTGCATTATTATTGTACTTATTATTTTCTTTGAAACAATAGTACATGCTAATTCTAGGTCTTTCTGAAGCAATCCACAAGTGATCCTTGGCTCTTGGGACAACTCTTCTGATAATTCTTTTCACTACTCTGTCAGAAATCTTCCGAGGAGCACCTGGTCGTGGCTGGTTTATGGTGAAATGATGTTCTTTCCACTTCCAGATTATAGCCCCAAAAGTGCTCACTGGATCATTCAGAAGTATAGAAATCCTTCTGCAATCAGTATGTTTTGCAACAATAAGGTTGCAAAGGTCTTGAGAGCTCTTTGCTTTTACCCATCATGAAATGTTTCTTGTGTGACACGTTGGTCATGAGAGACCTTTTTATAGGCCATCAGTTGGGGTTGAACCAACTAATATTAATTTCCACTGACAAGGGGCAGGATTGCTTTCTAATTACTGATAGATTTCAGCTGGTGTCTTGGCTTTCCATGCCTTTTCTTCATGTGTTCAATACTTTTTCCCTGTGTCATTCTACTTTATTACACAGAACTTCATTTCTTAATTTGTTTTCTTTGTATGTATGGATTACTTGGATTGTTACCGACATCTGGTGAAAATTTCATGTCAACAGCACCTTTAGAAATATATTTACTGAGAAAAATGGTGATGCGTTCAATACTTATTTTATCCGCTGTATTTTCCAATGAGCGCGCTCTGTCTGCTGGTGGGAGTGTGCTCACCTGTGTGTGCGTGCACGTGTTTGGGTGTGTGTGTGCACGCATCGGGGGGGAACTTCGCCGTGCGCGATACAGAGAGCAGAGGAGAATTTTAAACACGCGACCATGTAGAGACAAAAATGACATGCCATCATGTAAATAAGATCAATAACATAAGGCTATTAGTTTGCTTAATAAAAGAACAAGGTTTTTATTAGGGGGGGACTGTTTATAGGAAAGGTGAAGACCTTAATGACTGCGTTGGAGTGGGCGAGGGGTGACCCTTTCATATAATGGCAGGGGAAACACTGAACATTTTGCTGAAAATGCACAATACACAATTTTAGAGCCTAGGGTGAATTCATTATGTACATTAACAACGATCTGAGATAAATATAATGTAATTTAATGGAAAACTATGTGAATGGCGATGTACAGCACGCAGCCTCACATGTCAAAACAAACAACACGAGGTGTCAGTGATTTCTGCCTCTAGAGGCCGCTCTCACACTGTATAATGACAGCGGATCCTTCTCAGCTCCTCCAGCAATGGTCACAATCCATTAAACTATCGGCATGGATTTTTGCCGATAGCTGATAGTTCCAGCAATCAACTATAGGTGCTGATTAATCGACAAAACCAATACATCGGTTGACCTCTACTTTGCATACAGCTGATGCTTATTGTATTTAAGGGGCAATGTCTGAAGAATAAATCATGTTGAAAGCAGAAATGTAGCTTGTTTCCCTCAATCAAAACAATTGCATAGAACATACATGTCTGAGTGCAAAAAATGCACCGAAATGGTTGAGTTAAGGCACATTAACTTGCTCTCAGTAGTCTATTCATAAGATTAAATACAATAAGTGCATGAGTATTCAACAATCTGAATATGGAGCTTCACTGAGATTCCTTTATCTCTGGGACTGAATGATGTAGGACCTTGAAAATGAAGATTTCAAAAGAAAATTTTATTAAAAACTATAATCTTAAATTGCAGACACGCAAACTTTGGAAAAATAATATTTATGCCACTTAGACAGGTATGCTCAATGCAGTTCTTTGACATAAGGATACAAGTTTCAACATTATTTGTTTTTCAGACATTCCTCTTTAAAAGAAAAGAAGTATAATCTGTATGCAAAATGACCCACATTTGGATTTTGACCACTGAAAACGTGTACAATTTAGCGATTTGTTTCTGAAGCCATCTTGAGATTCCAATATCTCTGGAACTGAACCATACAGGGCCTTAAAAATGAAGATGTCAAAAGGAATTTGTTTTGTTAAGATCCAATATCTAAAAGGGCATTAAGATATCTTTAATATGTCTTTTTGAGTCACAGGCATGCAAAATTAGAGGAAAAAAAATTGAAAAGTACTTTTTCCCGTTTTTGAACGGTCACCACTGGCATATAGCCAACTGCAACAAAGATTGCTAAAGTCAACAGATTTTACTAATAAACTTACTAATCTTTGTGTAAAAATAACAAAGATGCTGCAGGGCTCCAGACTGCAACCAAATGGTGCGAGTAAATTTTGTGTGGTCGCACTCTCTCACGTTGCCATTTCTGTTGCATAACGGCAAATGAAACAAAAGTGTAACAAATAGCTCGGATCGAGTTGGGCAGGTAATTTCACCAGGAGGGAACATTTAATGTAAAATTCAGTGAAAGTGATGTTGTGCCTCTTTAGGATGGCACAATAATGTGCCGTTCACTTGCAGAACACAAGTTTAGAGGGCACATGAGTCTGAAGTAATGAATTTAGGTAAAGGGGTGCAGAGCCATTGGTGGTTTTGTAGGCAAACATATATACATAACATGTATATCACATAACAGATACATACAGAATTCCAATAAAGTATATACATTCAACTATTCTCACTGAACTGATACATTGTTAACCAGAGGAGCACAACAAATTTCTGCAAGAGTTATCAAAGAAAGAGAGAACTCAAATCACCAGTTCGATAACTAGCTAACTAACCATGAGCAGGGCAAAAGGGGAGTCCATTAAACAGGCAGTGGTCAAAACCAGAAAGCAGTCCAAAGAAAACATCAATCCAGAGGGTAATTCAGACACGAGGTCAGGGGGAAGCGAGGGCCAGAGCCAAAAAGCAGTCAATGTAGCGTGCCGAACGACAGTCGCATCACAGATTTCATTTCTCCAGTTAGGAGAGTGAGTCAAGCTGACAGACAAGACGATGGCGGATGATTTAGTTTCGAAACGAGATGCAAAAGCACCTGTTTGGCAATATTTTGGATTTTGAAAAGCCTGTTGATTTTGCCGTTTATCTAAGGTGATTTTGGAAGTTTTTATTTTTACATCAAGGTGTATGCCGTGCCTCCAAGCTTTCTTACTGTTTTGCTAATAAACGTTCTATGTTTCTTATTTATTTGGTTATATATTATACATGTTTACTTAGCCTATTTTCAGTTTTGTATACTTATTTAAACTTTAAGTTATTTGTTATTTTATATTAGGCATTGCCTGCCCTATAGCATGGTGTATTTTTATTCGTTTTGTTAATAAGAGTTCTATGTTTTATATATAGGCTAAAGTGAGTTTGACATTGTATTTTGTTGTTTGCATATTTCAGCATTGATGCCCAATTTGAAGTGAAAGTAACATGCTCCTTGCGCTGTTTAAGCTATTTAAAAGTGAAATACAGCGAGGAAAAGATTGAATTCAAATGAACTAAAAAACGAACAATTGCGTTAAGCCCGAATTGCCTCTATTGAAAGTGAAGTAAACTGCGCACGACAGCTTTTACAAGCTATTTAAAAGCAGAGGAAAGCAGGAAAAGAGGGAACGCCCCGCCCCCACGGTATACCGGTGTTGTCACACGTCGATTAACCGGTGGGAAAATTTCCTCACCATCACAAACCTACTATCTATCTATCTATATATATATATTAGGGTTGTCAATCGATTAAAAATTTTAATCTAATTAATCACACCCTTTTTCTGTGATTAATCGCGATTAATCGCAAACTTCATGAAATTAAGCATAGACCATTTAACTTGTTTCAAATGTTTATTTTGTCATCATTTGCTATATCCAGCAATGTAAACCAAAAGATTGAAGGGTGATTTTTTTTTTAAAATCTATATTTTCTGCAAGCTTTTTGCAAGATAAATTTAGATGTCTTTCCAAAAAAGGACACCTAGAAACTCCAAAAGGACACCAAAGACCCAAATGATATAAGGAGCCCATATAATCACATATGAAAAAAAAAAAGAATTTTATAGTATGTGTACAGTGCAACAGCAAAGAGCTTTTTTACATTTTAGAGAAGTCAAGTTGCGATACCGAACAGGACCACATGGAGATGCCAAGAAAAAAAAAAAACCTAAACCAACCGCCTGCTGACTGCATATATCTACTACAGTACACGGATCCATTCCATATAACTAAACACAGCAACATAAACATAAACATGACAAATCAAAACATATTCGTGAATGTGTGTGGAAACAACATCAATGTACGTAAATGTCTGTGCCTGTGCATAAATACAATGTGCGATCAGTGCGTCAAGAGCACTCATACACGCATTATTATAACGGACTCACGCGTGCTTACTGTACGAATCCTGTACGCCACCGCAATCGTCTTTGCTAGCGAGACTGGTGATCCAGTTGAGAAAACGTAGTTTGCGTCTCATCTGGCCATACAGCGGTGGGATGTGTTGACATTCCGTTCAGTCTGTACTTCACACAGCGCGACATGTGAGGGCTCGCACTCTTCACAGACGATCACAGAATATGACAGAGCTTGTGTTTTAAAGCGAAACACACTGGAATTAATAATTCACTTAAAACGCAACGAGAGTGTCTGTTCTCTATGCAATCTCTGATATAATCAGCCTGGTTTCCTTTATGTTAGCTCTGTTTTGGACGGATTGTTTGAATGCATTCACTTACTGGATCATTGGACTGAAAACTTTCCCGGAGTTTAGCAGCTTAAAATTATCTGATCGCAAGCAGAGAAGCAAAATTGGGTTAAAGGGTTAGAATAGAAATTGTGCTTTAGTAATTTTGCGTTAATTGCGTAAAATTATTTTAACGCGTTAAGGATTGTAAAATTAATTGCATGCATTAACGCGTTAACGATTGCATTGCAGGCTGATTTAAGGTGTGCCCCTAAATTTTCTGCTTGTGCTCCTAAAAATTTTCAGTCAGGGGCTACAGTGCTCCTAGTAAAAGTAGTTAGTTTGTGCTGCTATCTTTTTTAACTCCCTGTAATCTGGCTCCCTGTAAATTGTCATTTCGACACCCTTCTACAAAATAGCGAATTACTCCGTAAACATACGTCCATGTAGACATGTGCCGGTATTCGGTAATGCGATATATCACGATTAGGGATGTAATGGTATGAAAATTTCTTATCACGATTATAGTGACCAAAATTATCACGGTTATCAGTACTATCACGTTATTGTTACAATGTGCTGGAGATGTTCAAAAAGTACCGACACATAAATCACTTCAAGTTTTATATTTAAAAATCAACAAACAACAAATAAAATTACTTTTTGTTTGCATAATCACTAAAACAATAACATTACCAATGATGTTCGGATTTTAAATAACAACTTAACTGACAACAGTTTAAAATCATGTTGAAATATCTAATGTAAATGTTCAAATAAAGCTTTGAAAAAGTTTCATAAAAAAAATTCAGCCTTTAAATAAAGAAAAGATAAAAGTCAAAATGATAATTGATTAATAAATGATTATATGTATTTTATCTGCTCCATAAATAATTCTAGACAACTTATCTGAATTGTTTAAATGTGTAGAATCCACATAAGCTGGTTTTTCATCAACCGATCAAAATTTACAGCAGGTCATGCAAATTCGGTCCGTTTATGGCCAGACAGAAACTGCTCACAGGCTGAAGGTAATTGTAGGTCTTTAAATCCAACTCGATGACAGAGGTGAGCTATGAAAAGACTGAATTACAGCTGTTTCCGTTAACCTCCGTGGACGACAAAGCAGTATTGCGAGTAAGAACACTTCCTTTAGGATGACATGGAGTGAAGATGAAAACAAAATGCCATCGAATAGTTCCTGAAGACAGTCAGAACCTTCAGAGGTACATATACAATGAATTCCGGTATTCAATTCATTTGTATAATCCCTTTGCCGCTCTTTTAAAACCTCCCAGCTTTCAGCCAGGTTTTTCACCAAAACGAAACTACTCGGCGGTTGCGGAACGTGAAGGATGTACTTAAAATTGCTTTATGCTGGACAGTATTTAGTTACACGAGTTGTTCAAATCTTGGGATCTAATACGGTTTTATGATAATTAAAATATGAAACGGTAATACTAACCGTGGGGAATTTTATCATGATTTATTGTCAAACCAGTAATTGTTACATCCCTAATCACAATAATGAATATGCACAATATTGTTACCGTGAGCACTTCTAAATATCGTGAATAATTATATATAAAAATTATTCAGAATTTTGAATGCATTAAGAATACTTTTCCCATCAAATGGTCAAAATGCACAACAGCGCTGTATGCTGCGTGAAAGACGCATGCGCACTCTCATGTAAACAAGCACGGATGAGAAGCGCATGCTGGAGCGCTTGAGAGATGCTCTGGATGAAAGCACATTCACTCTATGACAGCAGATGACGCTGAACAGCAGAAACGCAGCCGTTACCCCGCCGTTAAGCAGCTGCACTACTTTCTGTTTCTGAAAGGTGTTTAAATGATTTAAACAGCCATTAAGATTTGTGTATTTGCTATTATGTTCATCACAGCACCAAATACTTAAATATTTAGACTTAATAGGCTATTTATTTTCAAACTTTTTTACATTTTAATCTGGACTGCAACATGCCCTAGATATTGTTTGAAAGTGTTTTGATTCTTTATTGTTCGGTCACACTTTACATTAGGGCTTCATTAGTTAACATTAATTCATTAGTTAACAAACTGCCAATGAAAAATTCTTCTAAACATTCAGTCATCCTAGGTAATTCCAATATTTAATAACACATTGTTAAAATCAAAAGTTGCAAACTTTGGGGGGTTATTTAATAAGCTAACATTAACTAAGAGTTGTATTTTTTTTAACAAAGATTAACAACTTCTGCAGCAAAATGTAGCTATTGCTCATTGTGAATTTTAATGCATTAACTAAGGTTAACTAATTAGGTCTTATTGTAAAGTGATACCTATTGGTTTTTATAATTTTTAACTTTATACATTTTTGTGTATTGCTTTATTGTATTTAAATGTTTAGTTATTTTTGTTCCAAGAAAAAAAATTATTAAACTTGTTATACTGTATTTTGACAACACTTTTCTGCAACTAAAATTCAATATCGTGATAATAACGTATACTGTGATAAAAGCATTAGCAATTAATCGCAACATGAAAATTTGATACCGGCATATCCCTACATCCATGACATTTAATATTTTGGCTTTCATCACTATACATTAATATTACTTCAGAAAAAACATTCACAAAATCAAAAATTTGAGCAGGGGACCACTGGTTGAGTTGACACGGAACGACCCAGATCTATTGACCTTGACACACAGTTATGAAGGTCTACAGGGGGACCTTCCTGTAATATAAATTTCTGTTTTATGTAGGGCTGTCGCGATTCATAGATTTTAATGGACTATTCGATTTGTAAAAATCCTCGACTTCATTTTGCTTGCGTCGACTAACCGGCAAAATACCGATAGTGGCGCATTTCACAGACAAAAATCCATAAAACACATTATCAGTCTGTTTTCCAAGGATGCATGATATATTAAACCCATTTAAAAATCATAATTAAGCATAATTGTGAATTCACAAAACGCTACGATTTAATTAAATATATGCAGTGCCATTCTAATACAGTATATGTGCTTTAATTATTTACATGCATGTAGGTTAAGTACATGCATCACTCAGCGGCGCCGTTCACAGTAGTTCCACAGGAACTGTTATCATTTACATGTGTGGAGTGTCTCAAACTCCATCTCTGCATGTTGTTGTGAGTTTGGGTTTATTATAACATTCATCTGGGAACGCAATGTGTGCCATTTCATCAGATTTGTAAGGTAAATCATTTAAAAATCTACGCACACTCATACATCGCGGTTTCAAAATAAAAGCTCAAACCCTCACTCTGAGTTTACACGTTTTGATGTCCACATATTCATTTAATTATAGCATTTCTGTCCTAAAGAAATGGCCAAATATTAAAGATTAAGTAGACATTTGAATGAAATGGTGCTTGGTAAATATTAAACAAGTATTAGATCGGGCAGCGATGTGTAAAAATAATCACCAGGCCGTTGACGCCCTCTGCAGGCCTTTGTTGTAATGCGTAATGTTCATTAGCTCTATTGTTTATAATACATTATGTATTTTAACAATTTATTTCTCAATAAAACCATATGATTTCTTGCTCTTGATACTTTATTTGAACTCATTATTATTATTGCCTCATTGCTATTATATATGTATTTTAAGTCATTTTAAAGGCATTTCTGATAAATACTCCTTTAAAAAGTGTTTTTTATTATAATTTTATTATTAGTAGACTAGAACACATGGATATGTTGTCATTCTTACACTATAATACTGAACTTTGATTTCAGTTATTTGGACTATGAGATGGATGCACTTTACTTTTGCTTTAAAAAAAGGATTTCATAGAAATTTGGATTTAATTTGGTTTAATAAAATAGTTTAATAAAATATTCTTAAGTAAAATTGTTGATTTTTTTGTGGGAAATTAATCATTTAGATTAATCGATAAATTAGTCGATAGATTAATCGGGGAAAAAATAGTCGTTAGTGGCAGCCCTAGTGTTAGGTGTGCTTGTCACATGTCAACAAGATGACTTCTTACATATTAGTTACATCCTACATTTGATCATATGCACTGTAAATCATATAAGGGCCCTGACAACACTGAAAAGACAGCAGAGATTTACAACAGCAAGTGACCTTTGGCAGAGACAACAGAAATGATTGCATAGTGCCATAAACGAAATAGCTGTTTTTGAGCCAACCATGCAACCACACAAACCTTTGACAAAATCAAAGCTAGTGACTTACCATATAATATTTGTTGTCAGCTTTATCAATAAGCTAAAATATTTAGCAAAAGCCTTTCATCCACAGTGACACATGGTGTAGTAACTGAAGGGAAATGACACTACTGTAGCTGCTCACAGAAACAATGACCATGTCAGAGGTGAATATGCTTGAGTCCAAGATACAAAGCACCATTATGACCTTCTGAACTTACTGTGTGCAAATGTTATTAAAGCCAAACAACGCATCAATAACAGACAAACCATCTGGAGTTTTTCATAAGGTTAGACATTCTTGCCCCCACATGCCCTCGGGATAAGATTATTTCAGTAGATACTGTATATCACTATACATACTGACATCATCCTTCAGAAATCATTCTAATATATAGCGGATTTTTATTTGTCAAGGAAACTTTCCTATTATTATTTATGTTGAAAACGTCTAGGTTACTTGTGTAACCCTCGTTCCCTGAAGGAGGGAACGGAGACGTTACGTCAGTGACTGACGAATTGGGATCTCGCCCGAGAGCCCAATCACCTACGAGTGTTAACTAAACAAGCCAATGAAAGTTGCCGTGCGTGTTTCACCACGCGCACCCCACCCCGCAGCGCGAGTATAAAAGGAGAGAGAGGCGCGTCTTGCAAACGCACATCTAGTTTTTTCGACTCGAGCGAAAGCCGAGACTACGCCTGCCCGGCCCGCAACCCCCCCCTGTAAGGAGGAGCCACAGACGTGCGGCCCACTAACAGCAACTGCTCCCCTCTTGTAGAAAGGCAGCCGATCCTCACTCAAGTGGAATTCGCCAAGGAGCGAGAGCTGTCGCCGAGAGACCAGCATCAGTTCGGGGGAACCAATTGTACGAACATTGTGTGGCTCACCTCAGTCCTACCTATGGCGCCCACCAAGACGCTAGACCTGCCTTCTCGATACTCCCTGACCTTGACCACAAGTGTCTGCGCCTGAGACAGGCTCCACCTAGGGCGGAAACGGCAATATTTGCTGTAGGACCGATCGGAGGCCCAGCCCCCCCCCCCCATGCCGGCCAGGGCGTCCGCTCCCGAGGCCAGGGGAGGATCCCTCGCCGCCAGTCGCCGAGTTAAAACCACTGCAAGCGGAAGTGTCCCGGAGGAGGCACAACAGGTCTACTTGAGCATCCCAAGCCCTCTCCGCCCTGTTATTACCCTTGTCTGCACTTTCAAGTCTCTAGATGGACGTCTCGCGGTTGCGATGTCGGCCATTCTCCTTCTTAGGTTAAGGGCGCGGAATGACGTGAGAGCTCGTCGCGCCGGACCCACGTATTGAGCTCGCCTGGTGCTGTGAACGAGCGCGGAAGCAGAACTCAGATGACTTCGGACTCCACCCGAGCCGCAGGAGAAGTTGCAGACCATGCTGAAGGCTCGCCTCGAGCGTAGACCACCCTGCGTGTCAGTGATGATACGCATTACGGCGGTTGCAGTGCTGTCCGTACGGACCAGTACATGTTTGTCGTGTAGCAGCGATTTGATGCGGCGCAGAGCCAGCCATACTGCTTACAACTCGAGGCAGTTGATATGACACTACAGTCGGGGCCCCGACCAGAGACCCGCAACTGCATTCCCATTGCACATGGCACCCAAGCCCCTGGCAGAGGCATCTATTGACACAACAACATGCCTGGATACTAGCCCATGCCAAAGGGATAATTACTGCTACGCAAAGAAGAAAGCGCAAGCATTCTGATCATGGGCAACGAGGCCGCTCTGAACGGCAGAACAGGGGTAACAGTGAAACACGTTGTAAGTAAGCCCACGTGTCTCCTCCCCCATGACTACCCATCTCGGCGAACCCATGGTCGTGAATGGCAGACAATGCGCAAGCGCGTCTCATATCGAAGCAACCCGAGCGGCTCCACGTAGACAGCGGCTGCGGGGATTGACCATATGCCCCCAGCGAGCCCTCTGAAATTAGTCTCAGTGGAACCGCCCGTCTTGCCCCCCACGGGAAGGACCCAGGCTGTTCAGCATCGAATCGCCGCTGGACGCTCTACTGAGAGACAATAGCTGACGCAGAGGTTGACCGATTGTACAGCTACATGACGCCGGAGGAAAAAGAGATCCTCTGACAACGGGGAGAGAGTTTGCTCTTTTCCCAGATTGACCCGAGATAGCCCCAATCGGCTGAGGTGCATATGACGCCACCCAATATCCAGGGCTGTCGCACAAAAATACCCCCCCCCCCCCCCCCCCCCCAAAAACAAAATCCCCGCCCCCCCACGCTGCTCGGGACGGCGCCAGTTAGAGCCCCAGCGCTAAAGCCGATAGCTTGCAGAAATTGCGACTCGCCTGCACCTTCCCTCAATGCCCGAACGAGCGGCCTGCCTCCACGACCTTTGCGTGAAGACGCGAGAGCCGACAGGATAGCCCGAATGGAGGGGACCATTGTACTGATATGCCGCCTTCGAACGCAAAGCGGAAGAAACGGTCCTGTGTCGACCCCCCCCGCGCCACCGCCCCCCCAATAGAACATGAAAGTACGCGTCATTGCACGCTCGACTCCCCCGCTTGCCAAAACAATTCGCAACAAAACAAGCCCCCCCATGGACCGGACGAAATTGAAAGATGCGTTTCTGCAGTCAATCACACGGAAATGGGCATGCTTGTGGAAGGGCCCATCCTTGAGTTCAGTACGCGCAGGTCCCAGCGACTCGGTCCCGTAACCCCAACCCGCCTCTTTCTTTGCGGTACGATGTTGAAGATGCCGGCCTGTAGAAGACCGACCTTCATCTCGACGCTGAGGCACCCCGCGATGCTGTATCGCAGACTCCTTCGATAGCAGGGCGCGATCTCTGCCACCAAGACAGAGCAGACATCCTTGTCGGCACAGAGTGGAATCCGAAGACTGCCCATGAACTTAGCGGAGGGCCGACCTGGTGCGAATTGATCGCGCGAGCCGAGTCTGCTGGTCTCAGGAGCCATGCGAAGGTACGCGACGCTAGTCAGGGAGCGCAAACCAGGCCCCCAGCGACCGAACTAGCGGGACAAGGGAGAAACCAAGACGAACCACCCCGAGTAACGCCACAGTGTGGCAGCCCGTAAAAGTGGAACAGGCGACCCAAACACCCGCCGGAAGGTCCGCCCGTTCCCAGTGGTGCGAGGTCTGATCGCTTCCTTCATTCGCTGCGCATCCCGTTGGCGCGACGTACCTGTTTTGCTTTCCACTGTTGTGGGCTAGTTTGGGCTCCGTGAGGAGGTGCTGTCCTGTTCGCCGTCACTCTGATCTGAACCCCTGCCTGCCCACTAGCGACGGCCGAGATGACCCGGGGTTATTTCTCACCCCCGGCCACGGCCTGACCCTCGCCCCTGGACTGACAGCCCCGGTCTCGTCTGCCCCCCTCGCCGTGTCCTCGCCCTTTAGGGACCCGGAGGGCAAAGGAAACCTGATCGCTCTTTTAGTGAAAGTTTTCGGGCGTCACCCTATTCCCTTTTTGGACTGGGTAGCAAAGTGGGCTGGCAACAAAAACAATAGCCCGTCGAACCACTACGAGATTATAACCTCGAAGAACTACCTACGGGGGGAACCAGAGTGGTGCGGTCAACATCTCTGATAGTAGCAGGATCACAAGGGTCTCCTTAAGGCTGCCCCGCTCTCAGCGGACTTTTGTACAGCGCTTACGATTTGCTTTTTGCTTCCACCCGGGCTTGGACGAGGCGGACCGAGGTGGCGGGCTCAGCCGCGTTTCCCGCGGACCAAGATCCACGCGAGCGCCGGCTGAGAAGTGTTGCTGTGAATGGCCGCCGCCGGCAATCGCGGATGGGTGAGATTTCTTTTTTTTTTTTTTTGGCCCGCAGGAGGCGGCGCCCTCGAGCGGAATGAGCCAGATTTACGCAAGGGGCTTGCCCAAGCTGGTCGGACCCCGGCTATGCGTCCTGTCGACCAGGCAGCAGAACGCCCCCCCCCCCGCCCTAGGGCAGGAGCTGCTGTTGGACCCACTGCCCCACACCTCCACTCCCGGTCTGCTTGCTGTGTCGGCGGATGAATGTAGGAGCAACGACCTTTCCAACGCACTCGAAAGTAATAGGGCCGGGCGGGGAGAGATCGGCCCTCACGGTAATGCTCCTTCTCCCTTTTCCTCCAGGAAAGCGATGCTTGTCGCGGCCTCCCTCATATCGCCAAGGTAAGGCAATAGGTGCCGCTCCTGCGACATAATGTGCCCCGACAGCGCACATCTGCCAACAGGCCGCCCGCCCGCCGTGAGCTTTCGTTGCCACTCAGCGCTGAGGGAGGACGGGTCGCCCAGTTGCGCTAGTTCTGCAGCACACCCTGAAGGTCAGACTTACCCACCCCTCGTGCCAAACTGCATTCATACGCCATTGCACTGGTTGACTTGCTAGGAAGGGCCTCATGTACACGCAGCGACTGCCCATAAGACCCTTAGCCCGCTACCCGAGCGGACTGAGAACTCTACAGAGCCATGCCGACGGAAGCGGCTGTGGAAACCTCCTCAGGCGGACGGGCTTTGCGGGCAGAGACGGCATTGGCACCAATTCGCCGATTCGTTTCCCCCCCCCCCTTTTTAGTTCGAGCTCAACGCGCAGGACAAGGGATGCCCTTTTTTTTTTTTTTTCCTCCACATACCCTTTGCCCGGCCCCGCCACCCACCGTAGACCGCGGTGGTGAGGAAGGGAAGGGTTTTTATGTGCCACCAGTCTGGTTTCGAGGCCAAGAAAAAAGGTCAGACACCTTCCAAAGTATCTTAGTTAGCAACATCATAATGCACTTCCGGAAGGAATGAAACGAAAGCCGCCCGCGATGCCGGGCCCGCCGATGATCGACCACAGAACAATCATCCAGACTCGATGCGTTCGGAGAGAAGGCCGCGAGGCCTCCAGTGCAGCATCCGTATCGCTTAACGCGGCCCCCCCGGAAGGAAAGCATGCGGTCAGCTCTGCCGATCCTGACTTCGCCGGCTCAACGCCACTCTACCTGACGGTTGGCCATTACCGCCAGCCCGAGATTAATCATTCTACTAGAGCCTATGCTCGCGTCTGTCAATGCACCTTGCCGATCTGCTTTCTTTCTCCCCTTCGTGGTTTTTTGTTCTCCCTTCCTCAGACATCCTGTCCTCCTGCCTGTAGCCCCCCGCACCACAAGCGATGACTGGACCCCCTAAGACACTGTTCTAGACAGGATTACACAGCATCTCTTCCGAGATAAGCGCCAGGTGGTTGCCGGACATAGCTTTTTCGAGGTAGAAATGACGAGGACTCTCCGCGGAGACGTACTCGACGGGAAGGGAGGAAGCTATAACCCGGTAACCCCTCAGGCTTTCCTCTGACATGAACCGAATAAGCACTCCTGGAGAACCAGAGGATGCTAGAGCGGCGGACATGGCAAAGGGGGATACCCCCCCGTTTAATGCAGAGAGTATATGGACGCAATGTCGCCGTTGGTCATGTTCTCCCGCACTGGACACATGATCTCATCCATGAGCAGAGCTGCTTCAGCGTGCCCTGTAAGCAACCAAGCAAGATGATGGACCAGTGATCATGACGTCAGATGGATGAGGCACGGCAACGACTACATCCAGAAACGCCACGAGCGGGAACCATCTTTAAAAAGGACGCGGCGCTCGTGGAGATCTTTTAGAATTGCTCTTGTAGAAATGGACACAAAACAACTTTTAGTTGAGGCGACGCGAAGCGCAAAGTTGGGAGGTCCGCAGCGGATTCCCAGCAGAATTGAAGCTGCAGCCCACCGAGGTTTCAGGAGACTGGATGGCAACCCCCGCTGATATGCTGTCACACCAACGCCAGCTGTTTCTCGAACAATCGCGGAGATTCGTCCTGTAGAAGACTCGGCTCCGAAGCGAAAAGCTGATGTGCAGTTTGCACGCGCTCTCCTTTTATACCCGTGCTGTGGGGCGGGGTGCGCGTGGCGAGCACGCACGCCAACTGTCATTGGCTTTTTTAGTTAACACTCGAAGGTGATTGGGCTCGCGGGCGAGATCCCAATCGTCAGTCACTGACGTAACGTTGAACGTGAGTGACTGAATGGGAACAGTTGTGCTGCTTAATATTTTATGGAAAACATGATACATTAGAACCTTTGATGAATAGAAAGGCCAAGAAGAACAGTGTAGTGAATGCATCTGGTTAATAAATAATTATTTACTTACTGACCCAAAATTTTGAACATTAGAGGGTATTTATTGCACCAGCAACGCTGTCGTAACATTTTTGGAGAGTGTCATAGACTGATAGCTTTTAAGTACATATTATCTTACGAACAGAAAATGAAAAGGCTATAACTCATAATACACATGAAGGTCACCGTTGCTGATTACATGAGGAGCAGGAATCAAGAAGTGTTCTGCCACTGATTTAGGGGAATAATTAATTCCCATTTATGTACGGTAAATTAAATTACAGAATACTCAATTGTCTCTTAAGTGAAGACCAATGGATTCTATAGTCTGTACTGAAGTATTTATAGCCTCAACACTTTTAAACCACCAAGACATATGACTAAAGAAGTTTCTAACGTAATAGAATTTTAATAACTTACAGTAATACCATTTTGACCTCCTAAAGGCCTTACCCCAATATAACCAGAAAGCCAAACAGCACTTCGGTTCAATGTTTTTATATCTATCTGAAGAATCATTTTGTACATGTATGACTCTCTGTTAGACTTTTTATCCTACAATACAAACCATACAA
>JADLZN010000668.1:0-34656 GCA_018155175.1 Sinocyclocheilus anophthalmus | reverse complement strand
CACTGGGAAGAAGCCATACAAGTGCCCGGACTGTGGTAAGGATTTTGCATTTCATCACAACATGAAAACACACCAGCGGCTGCATCAACAAAAGCCATTTCGCTGCACGCAGTGCCGTAAGGGTTACAGTGATGAGAGCCAGCTTCAGCGGCACATGCTTTCCCATACAGGTGAGAAACCTTACAAGTGTCATATGTGTGACAAGAGCTTTGCTTTAGCCTACTTGCTTCGAGACCATCTAAACACTCATACAGGGGAGAGACCCCATCGATGCCAGGAGTGCCATAAGTCATTTCCTTGGCTTAGCAGTCTGCTCGTGCATCAAAAGATTCATATGCGTAAACGGCAAGGCCAGAGTCACGGTTATCCACTGTCCATACATTCTCAAAGAGGCAGAGTAAGTACCAGCAGGAGAGGTAGGCCAAGGTTAGATCGAGACAACGGAAGGACGGCACCTCTACCTGGTAGAATCATGCCAGAAATACTGTTGCCAAATGTGGTTCCACACCAATCCCGTAGCTTCGATGCAAATAGACAGCAACGCATGCAGCTTAGATCGCAGCACTTCCACACTACAAGTCATTCCCAGCAGATTAATTTGCAGCAAGAATGGCAGCTACAAATGACGCCTTCATCAGAAGAACTGCTGCACTCTCAAAAGCCTACAAATTTATTGGAAAGCCAGCCAAGCAATGCAGTGCAGATGCAGTGGCCAGGAAGTCACCTTAAGACGATCTTGCCTAAATGTGATGGTCTCCCAGAGCTCATGCACCAGCAGCAACCTTCTCAAGCAAATGTACCGATGTCAGCACAATCTAATCATTACTCGGAGATAAGCATATCTGAAACAGAGCAAAAAAGCAAGCATTCACAACACCACATGGACAGGCCTTCACTTCTGGATGGAAAAAGGCAATCACCGAGAGCAATTCAAGACCCGCAGCAGTCGCAGTGGCCAGTGCTCTGTGATTCTGTGCAAACGGCTAAACCAGAGCTGTTCAATAATTCATCAGAAGATGGCAATATAACTGTTGACTTAGAAGCACCAACCAACAAGGAATCTGATAAACTCGCTCATGATTTGCAAATGCCAAATTCCTCTGGTCTGGCTAAAACAGAGATGGGTCTGACTGGTGGTATAGTCCTACCCGCTGGTGCTTCCGGTCTACAGAATACCACTCCATGGGGTATGAAAACATCTTTAGAAACGTCTACATCTGTGGGCTTGCAAGAAATACCTGGAGAGTCATTAGAGAAGCAGCAAAATAGACTAATACAGCACTTGCCTCAGCAAATGCAGGTTCCGCAACAGCTTCTTCAACAACAGCTTCATCAGCCACAGCTCCAGCAACAGACTCGGATACCTCCTACTTGGGTTAGTGCAACTCCCCCAAATCAGTTGGGACCTGTGAACATCCCGTACGCTCCAGCTCGTTTTCCCCTTGGGGACAGACCTCCGATGTGGGGGTTTCAGGCTGCTCCAGTTGTTTCCCAGACCCTTGTAAACGGACCAGTTCAACAAGGCCACATCCAGGCACAACAGCACGTAGCTCTGATTTCTGGCCAACAGATTCCTCTAAATCAGCCGTCATCTTTTATCTCACCACCTTTTCCTCCACCAGCTCTAAATATACCTGCTCCACATCCAATGCATTCTGTTGGAAGGCAACTTCCAGGCCCGTTACCACAAGGCATCTTCTTTACCTCACAGGGCACCATAAATGAGTTGCCAATCATTCCACAAGTAACAAACTTACCTCAGTTAGACCAACAAACTGAGCTGCAAACATGGGCCAATAAAAATGCCTTTTGCCCATGCTGTTAATCCTATTTCATAAATAACATTTTTGAATTTCTTGATGCTTTTGAAGTGGAAGCTGCAGGACTGGAGTGTGTTGTGAGTTTGCAGGGACTGACTAACGGTGTGTGTTCCTGTGCTGATCAGACGTCATCGAAGCGCTGTCCAACCCCATCAGATACGTCAACCTGATGGAGCAGAGATCCAAACAGCTGGCGGCGCTCACTCTAGAGGAGGGAGAAGAGGAGAAAGACACCAAAGAGGTAGAGACGTCTCCAGATCTCCAGCGCTGATGAGCTCAGATAGAATATGACCATCAGACAGCAGCTCAGATTACTTCACTAATTACTCCATCTGAACTCTAATCACATCACTCGTTCATTTACTGATGAATGAAGTCGTTGTAATGAATGCTGTCGCTGTGAAACTGAACAGTATTGGAGGTTTTGATGATGAAGTGTGTTGTCCTCCAGGTGGATCCTGGTGTTGAAAACCCTTCGGAGGTTAAAAGCGAACCCAAACCCGTCCCGGTTGAGAACGGCCTGAGTCACGCGCCCAGCGCCGCTCCGAAACCCGCGTCCCAGATCAGCCCACAGCCGCAGTCCACAGGTCAGAGCTTCACACAGCATCATCTCAGCTGATACTGAGCTATAAACCCATACCGTCCACTGCTAATCCAAACCTACTGTCCACAAAACTGAGGAGTATTACTGGATATGCATGAATATTATCTGATGAGATTTTATCCCGTTGTGATTCAGGCTCAACCAAACCAGCGGCAAAGACTGAAGATCTGATTCAGAGCGTCCTCACAGGTCAGTAACCGAATGGCTTTTTATTACTCCAAACTTTCAAAGAGTTTTGATTCAGTAACATCACAATTTGAAATGACTTGTTTATTCTGTCATTTTATTTTAATATGAAGTAATATATCATTTGAATTATATGATTAATTAAATTAAATATGTATAATTTTATTTTTACTTTGTTGTTAAGTATTTTGTAATAATACACATCGAATAAAAGAATAATAAATAATTGATAAACAAACTATGACAACATAGGTCAATTAAAATTATAAAATAAGAGAATACAGAGAACTATATGCCTTTCTATACAATATACAGAAAAAAGAGGCTCAAACAAACCATGGCTAGGCGTTATTAGATAAATAACATTTTATTTATTTATTATACTTTTAGGCATTGTGTAAATATATAATTTTGTTGTGATATATAAACACAATATTATTGTTTTATATTAATTATGATTAAAATATATTTTATATACCATATATTTGTTTGGTGATTGTTTGGGTTTTTAATGAAAACAATCTAAAATATTAATATGAGTATATAATTGAGAAAATTAGAGTATTGGTTTATATAAATTATGATATTATTTATAGTAATATGTTAGAGGGGTGGGTGTGAGAGAGAGAGAGTGTGTGTTGTGTTGTGTGTGTGTGTGTGTGTGTGTGTGTGTGTGGTGGTTTGTGTGTGTGTGTGTGAGAATGTAGGTAGTGTGTTGTGGGTGTGTGTTGGTGTATCTTAGTAATGTTATGAAAAAAAACATGCGCTATATTACTAGTATGTGAATATATTAGTATGTATGTCACTATATATAAATGTAGGTTCTGTGGACCATAACAAAACCAAAAAACTTGCAATAAACAACCATGGACAGTGATTTTATATCAAGATCAAATATATTAAAATTCTAACGCCTGTATTTTGCTTATTTAATGTGAGAAATAAAAAAAACACAAACAGCCACAGGTTGTGTTTTATCAGGTAGCCGTTGAGTTTCAGTCATTTTGAATACACTGTATATTATTGATACGTTTCTGATGTACAGCTTCTGAAAATCCATCGACATGAGCTTCGGAAAAGGTTCATAAAATATGGAGGTGGTGGTGATATTATAAAATCTAATTTTACAGTCCATGAAACCTCTGTTTCAGAGATGGAGGCGCAGACCGTCGAGGAGCTCAAACAGCAGAAGGGCTTCGTCCGAGAGCAGAGACGACACTATAAAGAGATGAAGGACCTGGTGAAGAAACACCACAAGAAGACCACCGAGATGATCAAGGAGCACACGGCCAAATACAACGAGTTCCAGCACGACTACCTGCGCAAACGAGCCGTCCTGCTGAAGTCTGCCAAACGAGACGGTAAGAAGAGGTAGGTAGACGTCTGCTGATCCAATCACTGTTGGGATTGAGAGGAGGAACGTCAGGAGAACTGTTCCTTTCCTTTATTGTCCACAAGTGAAAATTTGTCTTTGGCTTCACAACACATTATTTTCTTAGTGGGGTTTGTTTTGGTTATCTTTATAACAAGACCAATATACTAAAAGCACTTTAAAAAAAAATACAATAGACTCAACATTTCCCTTAGCATGCTCATAGGTGACCCTGAACCACAAAACCTGAATAAAGCTTAATAAATAAGTTTTCAATTGATGTATGGTTTGTTAGGATCGCCGACAATATGGCTGAGATACAACTATTTGAAAATCGGAAATCTGAGAGTGGAAAAAAAATCAAAATATTAAGTTGCCAATGAAGAGTTCTTAGCAATGCATTTACAATCAAAAATTAGTTTTAATCTAGTTACAGTAGGAATTAACTAAATATCTTACATGGAAAATGATCTTAACTTAATTCCTATAAGGATTTTTGTGGCATAAAAGAGAAATGTATCATTGGGACCACATACAATGTCAATTTTTGGGCTATGCTGCAAATATCCCCAGGACTTATGACTGCTTTGTGCTCCAGGGTCACATATACATATACATTCCCATATGTACATATATTTGCATACATATTAAACATTTTTAATTGCTCGGTTGTCTAAAACGTCACCCTGATGGCAACAACTGAAACTGGCAGTGCAAGGGGTGTAGCGAATGCTTTATAAGAACTAAAGCTTTTAGTTTCACTTTAGCTGGATAAGTATGATTGACTTGTTTTGTGTGTGTCTCGTCAGGTGTTTGTCGTCCAGTCCTGAACACGGAGCCTCGTTCTTCGAGCAGGAGCTGGCCAATCTGGATCAGGACAGCGGACAGAAACTCTCTGAACTCAAAGAACAGCAGCAGCAGCAGCTCCTCAATCTGCGTCAGGAGCAGTATTACAGCGAGAAATATCTGAAGAAAGAGCACATCAAACAGGTCCGAGTACACATGCAAATCGAGAAAAACATATTACTGAGAAAAAAAAGAGTTTTCGTTTTTAAAGAGTTTTAAAGAGTTACATTTTTAATTGAAAAAAAGAGTAAATATATCAAATACAATGCGAAATAATCAAACCAGGGCAATGATTTTAAAATCGAATTTAAATATTAAAATTGGAAAATGTAAAACAATACAGAAATGTAGCCTTGTATGAACATACATCCGAAGTGTGTTTCTTGTTTCAAAAAATAGTAGTAATTGATTAATATTAGTAATATTCGGATTTTATTAAACAATATAATTTTATTGCTTTAAGAAGCATACGCTGAGTGCTTTTATAAAACGTTTTTTTCCATATACGTAGTAAGGTTTCACATAATAAAACAGAGCAAATAAAGTGTAAGGATATTAATAAAAACATTATTTTCACCAAACAATGTAGTTCCTCAGAAACAGTAGTGGTGTTCGAACAAGGCTATAGCAAATCAGACTTTAAGCACCGGAAATCCTTTATAAATATGCGTTGTGTATATGTGTGTAGTGTGTGGGGAAAATATTAGGTAATAAATAGAATAATATAAATAATAATTAATGTATCTCTCTCTCTCTCTACATATAGATCTATTATACAAACCAGTCATTCTGGTTCTCAAATCTGATGGTTGTCCCCAATTTGGTATCATCCGCTTGTTAGAGACGGGGTCTATGTTTTTTTTTATTAGTCACTGAGCTAGTAGGTAGTTGAGTGATATAGCGAAAATACTTACTGTTAATATACATAAAAAAATAATTCAACCAAGTGTGCAATATTAAAGATGTGTGTACCTTGAGAGAGGCTGTATTTGACTTATTTTATGTGAGAAATCAGATCTAAATTATTTAAGCATTTCTGATGTCCAGCTTTAGAAAACATTTCATCGTTTGTTTTAAATGAATCGGTCTGAAAGTGAAATGCTGTGTCTGCAGGTGATCGAGAAGCTGACGGCCATCGCTGAGGAGAGTCGGAGCAACCAAATGAAGAAAATCAAGGAGCTGTGTGAGAAGTGAGTCTGTTATGAATATCACCGGCTTCTTTAATCATTCATAAGCTCATGTCGAGTCACCCTCGCTGCCCCGTCTGTGTTTGCAGAGAAAAGAAAGAGCTGAAAAAGAAAATGGACAAGAAGAGACAAGAGAAGATCAGTGAAGCCAAGTCCAAGGAGAAACACCTGACAGAAGAGTAAGACTTCTTCTGCTCATCATCATGCTTATTTTGTGTACCAAATTATGTTTTGGTTGTAGATGAGTATATTGAAGCATATTTGGCCTCTAATCCATATTAAAATACTTATGGTAAAGACACAAAAAAACACTAATGGTAAACTAATTTGATAATATAGTTAATTGGTAATATACTAAGATGTAAAGATAAGATTATAAAGAATTGTACAGTGTGTGTGTGTTTATATATATATATATATATATAGACTTTTGCAATATTTTATATTTTAAATTTATTTGAAATGACCCGGTCCTGGTTTTATTCATTCTATTATTTCTGTGAATGTGTAATAAAAATAAATGATACTAATATATTATATATAGTCTCTATAATATATTATATATATATATATATATATAATTATCAGGATTTTCTCTATACTTTGTGTAATATTACAAAAACATTAATACATTACACACAATTTATACTAATCATTATAGTCATAAATAATCATCTAACTAAATGTTCTAAATAACTAATAATCATCTATATATTATTGCTTAATATCTATTAGATATGATATAACTAGATTATATGTAACAACAATTATATAATATATTTGGATTTAATTTAAATAACATCTTCTTAAGAATTTTATAATATTTTCTGTAATGTGTATGGATATTACGAAAACATTAATAAATGACCGACACTTTATACTATATAATATGCTAATATAAAATAATCATCTTCAAACTAATTGCAGATCTCTTTAGAGAGAGAGAAAAAAGATTATTTTCAGGTTATTTTTTATTCATGTTCTGGGAGGCAATTAAAGAAAGGGAATGGAAGGATTTTTGATGATTCTTTATAAAACGGTCCTCTAGATGGCAATAAAACACTGTTAAACGCCTCGCATGACACCGTAAGAGTCTCTGTCTGGTTTCAGGGAGAAGCTGGAGATCAACAGGTCGTATGTGAACGAGGTGGTGCAGCACATCAAGAGGGTGAAACACTTTCTCCATTTCTCATCATCAAAACCAGAACAAATATGACTCTTCACACTTCACACTGTTTGTGTTTTCTGTCACTAGCTGGAAGACGCTCAGACTAAAAGACACGAGAAGCTGGTAGAAACCCATAAGAGCATCCTGCAACAGATATTAGACGAGAAACCCAAGGTAAGTGTTTACTGTGTTTTACCTCAATAACTAATAAAAAAAGTGCCGAAATTATCAGGAGTTGTCTGTCCCCCTCAGCTGGATTTAATGGGTTACTCCACCCCAAAATGAAAATTTTGTCATTATTCACTTACCCCCATGTCGTTCCAAACACGTAAAAGCTTCGTTCGTCTTCGGAAACACAATTTAAGATATTTTTGATTAAAAACAGGTGAGGCTTGTGACTGTCCCACTTGACTGACCCACCAGGAACTTACATGCAAGGTCAGAAAAGTATGAAGACATCGTCGAATAGTCATCGCCATAGTGTTCAATCTGAATTTCATGAAGTGAGTGAGATACTTTGTGACGCAAAGAAAAAAAGTAAGAATTTATTCAACAATTCGTCTCCTCTGCGTCACCCTAGCGCCATTTTGGAGACTATACACTGAACGCAAACAGTGTATGCTGTTCTGTGTTAGCCGCACCACATGGATACGTTTTCTAAGTTTATTTAAGATTTGATTTGAACGAAAACGGCGTATCCGTGTGGCGCAGCAGACACGCAGTGACAAGTAGAACAGCATACGCATTCTCGTCACTTCATAAAATTCAGATTGAACCACTGATGGCAGATGGACTATTCTGACGATGTCTTTCATACTTTTCTGGACCTTGACAGTGTAAGTTACTTGGCAGTCAATGGGACAGTCACAAGCCTCCCGGTCTTCATCCAAAATAGCTTAAATTGTGTTCCGAAGACGAACGACGCTTTTGGGGTGGAGTAACCCTTTAATGTCACATAAATGAACACAGCAGATGATTATTATCACTGTTATTGTTATTGGAGCAGAACTTATCTAGTGAAAGTGAGTGCTGACCAATGAGATTTGGAGTTTGTTGCATCATGATACTGTAGATCAGGGATGGGCAACTTTTTCTCCTTTATAGCAAGGGGCCAGATTACTAATCCACGTCCACACCTTTTACACCGTCTTACCCAATTTCCTTTTTATTGAAGGAAATTAAAGTTTTTAAAGATTTTATTAACTATAAAACTTGTGTGCAGTTATGCTAATTCAGATGGGAAACTTTGTTGTCAGTGGACAGAAATATTACCCTAACAAGTCTCAATTGCATTGTCTGTAAATTTGCAACAAAAAATATACAGAGGTCCTTTTTTTATTTGTAGCCTACAGAACATTCTCAAAACAACCTAAAAGGACAGTTAAAAAGGGCTTAATTTTAATTTTTTTTTTATTCCAAATGGTACCATAAAATACCCTGGTATCTGCAGGATTTTTAAAATCAAGTTTAAAAGTATCAATTATTATATTAATTTAAACAATTATTTTCGATTAATTATTATGTTAAATAACAAATAAATATATCTTAGTGTCTTAATTGTTTAGATTTTTATAATGCAATTTAGGGGATTTTTGCGATCCACGGGTCACATTTCAAAAATAGTGTAGCCAAAAATGCAGACGTCTTATTAAAAATGCAAATTCGTTCTCTGCCAGCAGGAGGCGCTTTCGGAACTGCAGAAATATAGTGGTTTTGCGGTAACCGCAGTACACAAAGCTGACGTGCAGCGCACAAATTTATTCAGTGAAATCGTAGCCTTTTGAAGTTTAATCGTCATATTAATCCATATAGCAATTCTTGCCTTTCCGTCCCCAAATTTAAGACCTCTTATAATTAAGACTTTTTGTACCATTTAAGAGTTTTCATGGCCTTAAATTTAAACAATTAAACTGAAGACATTTTAAGGACCTGCGGAAACTTTAAAGTGCCCCTATTATGGGTTATGAAAGATTCGTATTTTGGTTTGGGGGAACCCCCAACAACAAGTTGTTAGCATGCAAGGTCAAAAAAACACTTTCATTGTCTTATAATTAGTGGTCAACTGATATATCGCCAAGGCCGATATATCGGCCGATATTTGGCTTTTTTTTTTTTAAATATCGGCATCGGCCGATAATTTTTCCTGTTTGGCCGATGCATTCGATACGGGACTTTTATTTTGACGGCGCTGAGAGTGGCAGTACACCGTGAGGCGCACACTTGTTCGCTGTTGTTGTTAACAGTTCTGTCAATACGGATTGAAGTCTGTCTAATAATCAGATAGAACGGTTAAACAAACAAAGTAAAATGTATACAAAAAGTCTTATAACAATTGCTTTTATATTATTAGTAATAGAAAGGCAAACATTATAATACTTTCTTGTTTGTAGTCAGCATTCAGCAAATATGCATTTATATCATTTAAACAAATCTTTGAATGTCTAATAAACATCTAATTTCAAAAACCTTACAAACTTAGTCTTTTATCGGATCCAGCGTGAGATCTGGGAAGTGTGCGGTGTATCCCGGCTTCATGATCGCGTGTTCTCTGTGTGACGGTCGGTCCGTGTGAACTGAATGCGGACAGGTGGAGAGTTCAGCTTCACTGGAGATGCGCGATCGAAAAACTTTAAACTTGTGATTTTAAATTATGCTGCGCTTTATGCTTTTGCCCACTGTCATATTCATGTAATTTTCACTGTGTGCTGTATGTAAAATGAGTGTTAACTTGGCTTTATTTGAAAAAATATGATTAATGCACACAAACTTCCCTGTTGGTTGTTTACTTCCTTTTTAATTATATTCTAATTAAATATTTATTTATTTGTGAAAATGCTTTGTCTTCTAAAGTATAAGTTTGTTTATTTTACACATTTATTTTTTTATCCATTTTCAAATTATTCCATTTCAAATTTCTTAAATATTAATGAAAATAAATAAAATTATTTCGGCTTTATATCGGCCATCGGCCACCCTGCTCTCCAAGATATCGGCATCAGCATCGGCTGTCAAAAAAAACAATATCAGTCGACCACTAGTTAGAAGTACATGTATTTTTACCTTACTTGATCAGACTACCCAACGATCGATTGATGATACATTTTTCAATCAACAGCCGTTACCTGGGAAACAGCTATTTTTACAGCTCCAAACGCGGCACCTAGTGGCAAAGAATGAATTTGCATTTCAAGTTTTCCCGGGTCTGCGCGGGCAATATGCTAATGTTTCATGTAGACGTCAAACGGCTTGGGATTCGTTTTAAAAACGACTCGTTTCAATGATTCAGATTCGACTCTTTCTTTTGAGAGACAATAACTTTATACACGGTGCACGTTCAGATTTAAAACACGTGCAGGATGTTTTCATTCACTTAGAGCTGTTTTACACACTGCATGAAAAGCTAATTTTCAAAAATCCATAATAGGGCACTTTAAAATAGATCATCCGAGTTATAATATGATACAGGGGCCGCACTAAAAGTTGCCCATATCTGCTCTAACTCCCAGAATATGTCTTAGTGGATGAGATTAAATGGTCAAAAACATATAATGCAATGAAGCACAATGATGATGAGTTGATGTGATCACTTGACAGGCCTTATGTATCCAATTATGATACAGTAGATTTAAGGGTTAATGACAATTCGTTCATTGAAAGTTACTGGATTAAAGACCGTCTGCAGGTTTATAACAAAATGAAGGGGGGGGGGGAACGATGACAGACTGTTCTTACAGGCTGACCCTTCAAATTTAAACTTAATGTCTTCATCACATCCGATGGTACCATGGTGGTATTTTCAATTTGAAGCTGCTGTTCTCATGGACGAATTTCATGGCACTTTTAGTGATGGATCCTACTCCGAAACAGAGAAAATGGGCTTCTTCGTGACAGTAGATCTGACTCTAACTCTACTCGATCGCACCGCGTTTTGATTTGATGTGAGCTGTCATCATTCGGAAAAACTGCCCAATCATATGCATGAAGTCAAGACTATTGTACTATAGCCAGAGCTTGTGAATGATATAGTTGGGTGCCTTGTATGCATATACAGTAACTCTCCGATCAGTGTTTTCTGTCATAACAGGAGTGATATTGTGAAAAATCTCTGCATGATTTTGGTTATTTGTGATTCCCAGAGCGCTGCGCATAAAAAAGCGGATCTGACGCAGCATAGTGGATAGTGGTCCGTATCTGTCAATTATGTCCGGTACATTAGCGTTATGCCATGACTCTGAGGGTTTTCTCTGCGGTCAGACGACACACATTACCCAAGACCGGAACGCACCAATTTGCACTTAGTGAGAGAAGAAAGCTGCATGACCATTAGTGCACTTTCCCAATGAGGCTGTTTACACAGGGGTCTTCGTAGTATTAGTTAGATTTGTTCTTTCAATTGATTTGTTCCCTCTAATAATGTCGTTGTTTGTTTTGTTGTTTGTTTGTTTTTTTCACCAAATTATTTTAATGTATCATTACATTTGTTTTAAAAGTATGATACTTTTAGATTTATTATGAAATTATACCTATATTTATCAAAATCATTTTTTCAGGGTGATTTTCCACCCACTCACTTCGTACAATTAAGCATTTGCTTTTTTTCTTTGACATTTCCAACTTTTATTATTTATTCATGTTTTTTTTTTTCCATTTCTTGAAGTCCTTTAATAATGTTAGTGAGGGTGTTTGCACTGAATTTATTTAGAAAATTATGATACATTTATTTATGATGTATTTAGGTTTGTTATTAAATTACATTTAAATTGATCAAATGTATTAATTTATTTTTTGGGACCATTTTCCACCCTCTCTCTCTGACTCAATTATTATAGTTATTAAACAGATTGTTATTTGTTTTGTTTGTTTGTT
This sequence comes from Sinocyclocheilus anophthalmus, assembly GCA_018155175.1. Lineage (NCBI taxonomy): Eukaryota > Metazoa > Chordata > Actinopteri > Cypriniformes > Cyprinidae > Sinocyclocheilus > Sinocyclocheilus anophthalmus. The sequence continues at coordinate 22,607 of JADLZN010000668.1, read as the reverse complement.
TTTTCATAGACGTTTATCATTCTTTATTTTTTTCTGAAGTCTCTAATAATGTTAGTCAAGTTTTTTTTTGCTAAAATTTATTTTAAATTATAAGTATTATTTTTAAATTGTACTTTGTCCTTTTTTCAGGATTCATTTACGCTCTCTCTCTGCCTTTACAATTTAAACAGGTGCTATTGATTATGATAGATTTTTCCCACTTAATTATTTATGTTGAATTTTTCTTCCTTTAGAAGTCCTCTAATAATGTTAGTCAAGGTTTTCTGCACCAAAAATGGTCAAATTATTATTATTTTTTTCAGGAAGATTTTCCACCCTCTCTCAGACTATTTGCTTTTTTCATACACTTTTCTACATTTTATCATTTATGAATGTCTTATTGTTAGTTAACCTCCTTATTACTTCACTGTGACTGGACAGAGAAAGTTTCCAAACATATAATAGGATTCATTGATGTGTAAATGTGGCCGTTAAAGTGATATCTGTCGGATGCGAGTTTGAAATCAAGCTTTTTTGCAGTTGTTTCAATAAATACTCATTTTGGACGTAGAGGAAGTTTTGTTTTCATAGAACACAAAAGTATTGATTTTGATTTTGACTTTTCTTTTTTTTAAGAATTTCCTGTAGACTGTAACTTGAATATTCTGACCTGTGTTCGCAGCTCCAGAACGACCTGGATCAGGAATACCAGGACAAATTCCGACGGCTTCCTCTGGAGATCCAGGAGTTTGTGCAGGAAAGCACCAAGAGAAAGACTGAGGACGGCGAGCAGGAGGTTCTTCCCTCTTCCTCCTCCATGCTGGAGAAACTCATGCAGAAGGGAGCACAGTCTGAAGACGACACGGAGGAGGAGAAGAAAGACTGATGTCGGATCTCTTCCCACTTCACTTTTACGTTCCTTCATTTCCAAACTAGAGATTTGTAAGGCTTGCGTTTACTCCAGCAGACGAAGGAGGGTTTGTGTCGCATCAGAAACACGGCTTCATGTCACGCTGGGAGATTTACATCTGAATTATTTCTAGTGTTCTGTTGATGTGCTTCTCATGTTAACGAGTAAACAGTGTTTTAATGGAAGAGAACACAGGTCATGACACTGCACTGAGATACTGTAGCCATCAGTTATCTTCTCACAAATCTCACAAAAACGCCCTGCTCAAGTCAACCCAAAACAACAATCTGGGGCTTATTTCACCTGGAAAATATATTTTGCTTAGAAAAAAATATCTGTCTGTTTTAGGGCCATTGAGCTTTTTGCATTTTTAAATTGTTAACCTTAAAATAGGGAATTTATTTATTTTAAGCAATACTCAATAGATTGACTTTTTTTTTTTTTTACACAGTGGGGCCAAATATTTTTTTTCTGTTTTTTTTTTCGCCATATCTTTGCCAACAAGTATTATTCTTATTTTGTTTCATTTTTAATTATATGAAGTCCTCTAATAATATTAGCTGTTTTTTTTTTTACATATTTTACCTCAAAATCATATTTTGCTTTAAGAAAAATACATCTTAGGTCTTAGTCTTAGGGATTCTTGAATTTTTAAATTGTAATTAACCATATTTCACCCCTAAAATAGTTTTTTTAAAAGCAAAAATAAATTATGTATGTAGCCAAGACATACTCAAACATTATTTATTTCTCAGTATATGTATTATTTGTTTATTTTTTTTATTACTCGAATTACCTCTTTCTTCTTCTTCTTCTTCTTCTTTTTTTTTTTTTGCAATCTGGGTTAATATTTCACCACCAAAACATTTGCTTAAATAAAAATATGTCAGATATGTGCATTTTTAAATTGTAACTAACCATGTTTTACCCATATAATTGGTCTTTTTATTTATTTTTATTCAGCAAAATATAAATTCTTGTTTTTTTTTCTATTGATTTGAGAAATATAGGAATTTAAAATAAATAAATAAATTTTTCCACCAAAAACTGTTGTTATATTTACATTTATCAAATTATTTTTTTCAGGACCTTTTTTCACCCTCTCTCTGACGCTTACAGTTAACCAGTTTATTTGCTTATTTATTATTTATTCATGTTTCATTTTTATTTACATGAATTCCTCTAATAATGTTAGCCCATTTTTGTTATCATTAGTTAATTATTTTTAAAAGACATTTTAAAATTGTAATTAATCATGTTTCACCCCTAAATTTTTTTAAAAATGTATTTTAATTCATGTTTTTTTCCCCTTTTGATTCTTGGGTTGATTTCTCGACAGGCTTTGTGAGATTCACTCTTCCGGGCGTGAGAGTTTGTGAACGGTTCCTGGTTTATTTGCACTGAAACGGATGATGACTCTTTGATTCATCTTCTTCTTGCTGCTGTTGGTTTGGTTGGATCGTGCCGTGTAAAGACTGTCCTGATGTACATTGGAAACAGACTGGTCTGGAGCAGTTTCAGGGATGCATGCTTACAGTCAGCCGGCCGTTTGTGCTTCTACACATACACTCTCACATTTGTAAAATGTCAGCAATATAGCTTGTGTTGTAATGTGATGAACTATTATCAATTTGTGAAGATGTGTTTCAAGTTTATAAGCTTTATTTATTTTCAAACCCATAACAGACACCTTTAGGTCATTAAAAAAAATGTGCATATAGTGTTTTATTTGCTATATTGAGGGACCGTTTCAATTCGTCCCGGTTTCTGTTTAATGCTTTCTTTTGTTAGAACAGTCAGAATTTTCCAGTTAGCATCAATAGGTCACTTTAATGACTGAGTGAATCTCATGAAAACATGTCCAGCTCACATTTCACCCCAAAACCAGACAGTATGACAGTTTTCAGGCATTGTACTTTACTGTAATAGTGTTTTATCAGAATAAACTAAAAGGCAGTACAACATCATGATGTATATATTATTCGTTATTATTTGCATTACAGTGCATTACAATGTGTCATTAAAATGTTGCAAAAAATAATGATGATCTTTTTTTGTTTATTTATTTATTTGCAATATGCAACTTCTGTTTTTGGGGAAAATATGACCCGAACATGTCAGATTTTGTTTGTGGAAGTTTGTTTCTGCCATGGAACTAGAAAGATAATTGCATTTTTTTTATCTCGCAATTTTGAAAACTTTTGCGAAATTCTGAAAACTTCTGAAAGCACTGTGAGATATGAACTCGGAATTGCGATATATAAACAGAATTTTGAAAAAAATATATAAAATTAGAATCTGACTTTTTTCTTGCAATTCTGACCTTTTTCTCTCTGAATTGTGATTTACATTTTGCATTTGTGTTTTATGTATTTATTTTTATTCACTATGTATTAAAAAAAATCATTGTGAATTTTTATCTTGCAATTCAATTTTTTTGCCCTTCAGAATTGCACGTTTTTATCTCAGAATTCTGAGTTCATATCTTGCAGTTCCAAGGTTATATCTCCAAATGTTGAATTTTTATCTCAGAATTGTGAGGGAAAAAGTATGAATTTTGAGATAAAATGTAGCAATTACCTTTTTTTCATTGTTTATCCCATGGCGGAAACGGACTTTCATATTTGTGAGATTCACCTCAGTTATAAATAAGATTAGTAATGCAGACGAAGGCAAAAAATAAAAAAGAGAAAAAAAAATAAAAAAGGATATGCACTTTGGATGTCCCGAGGTATTATCATCATTATGCAATCTTTCTACATAAGTCAGAAAGCATGTAATATTTCCTTTTTACAACTTTATTTTGTTCCGTTTTGGATGTGTTTAAGGATTTTTATGCCAAGTGGAATTTGATTGTTAATTATTTTCTACTTTATGCCATAATTAGTGATTTCATTCAGCACTTTGATTAGCTGTTATTTCTACTTGCTAGATTTTAATTTAACAATTTTTACTTTTTTAATCTTTTTAATCTACTCCGGTTGGGTTAGTGCTGTATTTAAAGTTACACCTAGTAAGAAATGAAATTAAGTTAGACATTGGTTTTCGGTATATTTGCAAGGTTTTGATGTTTATGCTCAATATCTGATCTTTGTCAACTACTACAAAGTGCCAAAATATGTTTCCAGAAAAACCATCATAAACCACAAATGTTGAAACCTTGCATAATATCTGTTTGGTCAGTTCAGCGTTTTATCATTTGCTGGATCATTTCAGTGGCGTCATTGGGAAGCAGCTGCAGAGAGTTGATCATTTGCTCTTAATTTCCACATAATTACTCGTTTACATGACAAATGAATCCTGTGTATATTCACTTCTAGAAGTATTGTATTGAATTTTTACAACACGATTCTGTGCCATCGTTTCCTTTCGACCGAACTCTTTTTGCAATGTAAGATTACTTGAATTACTTTTCTGACTCGATCGTTTTGAAGTGAAGTCCTGTGCCTTTGAATGTTGAATCTATGTTAGATGTGGAATGTAAAAAGTGTTGATGAATAGAGCTCTTTTTTTTTTGTATAAACCGTGCGCACTTTTAAGATATTTATACTACTACAGAATTAGATAGATATGACCTGTCAGAATATGTATGCTACTGAATGCCACTTTATTATTTTCGACTTTTATTTGTTTCTGCTGACAGAAAAGATCCCGATTTGACATTTAAAGACATTTGATTTGGTCCACTTCTGTTATTAGTATCACAAATATCAAGATCTTTGGAAGACCAATATTGTTGAATGTAAGTTGTGCTCGTGTTGTGCATTGGTTTTAATAAAATTGTTCTTGTGAAATTTGGGCTTTGAACAATATTAATCATTTGCTCCTTTTCCCGCAACTTTCACAGTGTGAAATTAAAAGTATATGAGCTTTTAGATGTATTTTACAGTACATACTGTCATTTGTGGAGCATTAGCCAACCCTCGACAGATTAATACTTAATAAATCAAAAATATTAAACTTGTATGACATTTCTAACTTCTAATTTCAATTATTTAAATGTTCTGTTGAGATTGACTTCATAAGGTTTCTATTATTTTCCCTTTGAAGTATTTTAATATATTCCTCAAACCTATCAAAACATAGGCTATCAGACAGATATTATTGATGAAACTTTGTTGTATGACAAAGTAGGTAAGCATAAAAATTAGGTATAATTATCCATTGCTTCTGTTTGAGTTCGGTTTGACCTCAGAAAGAAAAAAAAACACTTATAAAGGCCTACAGCAAAACATCAAAATATTAGGCTATACTGTTGAAAAGAACAGCATATGCTGGTTAGGTATGTTTTGACGCTGGGATGCTGGTTTAAGCTGGTTCTTAGCTGGTTTGAACTGGTCATGTGCTGGGCAAAATGACCAGCTTAAACCAGCAAAAGGACCAGATTAAACCAGCAAAAGGGCCAGCTTAAACCAGCAAAGGACCAGCATAAACCAGCAAAAGGACCAGCATAAACCAGCAAAAGGACCAGCATAAACCAGCAAAGGACCAGCATAAACCAGCAAAAGGACCAGCATAAACCAGCAAAGGGCCAGCATTAACCAGCAAAATGACCAGCTTAAACCAGCAAAAGAACCAGCTTAAACAAGCACACGGACTTCAGCATAAACCAGCAAATGACCATCTTAAACCAGCAAAAGGAACCAGCTTAAACCAGCAAAGGACCAGCATAACCCAGCAAAAGGACCAGCATAAACCAACAAAGGACCTCTGAAACAAGCAAAGGACCAGCAAAGAACCAGCAAAAGGACCAGCATAAACCAGCACATGACCAGCTTAAACCAGCAAAAGGACCATCTTAAACCAGAAAAGGACCAGTTTAAACTAGCAAAGGACCAGTTTAAACCAGCAAGGACCAGCTTAAACCAGCAAAGGACCAACTTAAACCAGCAAAAGGACCAGCATAAACCAGCAAAGGACCAGCTTAAACCAGCAAAAGGACCAGCTTAAACCAGCAAAGGACCAGCTTAAACCAGCAAAAGGACCATCATAAACCAGAAAAGGACCATCATAAACCAGCAAAAGGACCATCATAAACAAGCAAAGGACCAGCATAAACAAGCAAAAGAACCAGCATAAACCAGCAAAAAACCAGCAAAAACCAGCAAAAGGACCAGCATAAACCAGCAAAGGACCAGCATAACAGCTTAAACCAGCAAAGGACCAGTAAAGGACCAGCATAAACCAGAAAAGGACAAGCATAAACCAGCAAAAGGACAAGCATAAACCATGCAAAAGACCAGCATAAACCAGCAAAATCCAGCAAAACATCAAAGGACCCGCTTAACCATCAAAAGGACCAGCATAAACCAGCAAAATGACAAGCATAAACCAGCAAAAGGACCAGGCTAACAGCAAAAGTAACAAGCCTAAACCAGCAAAAGGACAATCATAACCATCAAAGGACCAGCTTAACCAGCAACGGTACAGCATCAACCAGCAAAATGACCACTTAAACCATCAAAGGACCCTCTAACCCGCAAAAGGACAACATAAACCAGCAAAGGCAAGCAAACCAGCCAAGGCCAGCTTAACCAGCAAAGACCAGCTAAACCATCACAGGACCAGCTTAAACCACAAAGGACCAGCCATAGACCACAAAGGACACATAAACCATCAAAGGACCGCTTAAACCCGCAAAAGGACCACTTGACCAGCAACGTACCACATCAACCCAGCAAAAGTACAACATAAACCATCAAAAGACCAGCATAAACCAGCAAAAGGACAAGCATAAACCAGCAAAAGGACAAGCATAAACCAGCAAAGGACCAGCTTAAACCGTCAAAGGACCAGTTTAAACCAGCAAAATGACCAGCATAAAGCAGCAAAGGACCAGCATAGACCAGCAAAGGACCAGCTTAAACCAAAGGACCATCTTAAACCAGCAAAATGACCAGCATAAACCGCATGCCAGCGTCAAAACATACCTAACCAGCATATGCTGTTTTTTTCAACAGGGAAGATGGATGTTTGCTATACTGTGTGCATAGTATCTGAGCATTTATTCATATTTAACATTTACAGTCTCTGATCCAGTAAATGTTATGGAGGACGAGTGAAAAATCAACCAGAAATCTAGTTTATACTCATTTCTCATATGATTAGGAAGGTCAGCAGTGTATGTAAACAATATGCTACATTTTTTTAGTTATTATAAAGTGGTAACAGTGATATTTTAGGAATATAAAGAGAAAATCATAATTAATGAAGTATTTATACGGTCAGTTTTTGTTCTGTAATGCCGACGGAGGCCTGCGGGTGTCGCTGTTTCATCGTCTGAAATGTTGAACGTCCCATCAGGCATTAAAGGGAAAATCAATCTGACTCTGACTGGAGCAGCAGATCTGCGGGTAAGTCAACACAGAAACTCAACTTTTACCAAATAAAATGAATCAAACTTTGACAACGAGGCATTAGTAGTTAAATATCCGCTTGATTTCTCACGTGCGTTTATATTAATGCAGATTATTAAAACTAAATCAACTCGACAACAACAACATCCGTCTGTCAATCACAAACTATTTCAGTTCTCTCCTTAATATGAAGAGATCAAACAAAAGCTTATAGATGTAAATATAATATAAGCCAGACACTGACGTGAGTTGCTGTTTTTGTCTCTTCTGAGGAAGATTCATTTTCCTTTCCGATTTGGATGTTCATCTAATCTAATTTTCCGTGACTGTTCTTTCTGTTTGAAAGAATTGTTGTTTTTGGTTGTTTGTTGATCTGTTGTATTGTGTTTCCTGCTAGCTAAATTTCACAAACATAAATAAATCTGGCTCTAAACCTCTCTTTTCTTTGTTCAGAGTTGATCTAGATGAGTGTATGGAAACTTTCTACAGTTTAATCCTAAAGCAGTCGAAACTGTATCTCTATATTCATTCTATGTGTCCTCTTAATGTTTAAATTTACCACTTTTTTGTTAAGCTGGCAACACATCCCTTACGAAAATTAGCTATGGTTTTACTCAAAAGAAAATAGGTACTTTTAACTGGGTTCTACAAAAAAAAAAAAATATATTAATATATATGGTTATTACAGTAGACTATATAATTTATATACTATGTACTATATACTATAGTAAAACCATGGTTTTAATTTTTTAAAGGGGTCATATGATGTGATTTTTAAATTTTTCCTTTCTCTTTTGGAGTGTTACAAGCTGATTGTGCATTGATAAGATTCCTGAAGTTGCAAAGACTAAATTCTCAAATTCAAAGAGATATTCTTTATCAAATTTATGACTCTGCCACGCCCCCCTAAAACAGCTCGTTCTAACACGCCCCCACATATTTACATCACTATGTGGAAATATTTGCATTATGCGCCCAAATGTGCACGCAAAGAATAAGGCGTGGTTTCAGTAACCGCAGTTAGTGTTGGAGCAGCATGTCAGGGAGACACTGTGTGATTCAGTACAAAAGCAAAAGCACTTTATTTTTGGCCTTCCGGAAGTATATGCATTTAGGAATCTTTAAGATTACTTACACAGAACAGCAATGCATTTTATGGACAACCGTTTCGTGAACCTAGATAGAGGTCATTCTGACTTTGCTTTGACAATCTGGCGCTTCTGAATCAGTTTTGCTACTGTTTTGTTATTATTGTAAGTATTTGCTATTGACTGTTCAAATGTGGAGGTTTGCGCATCGTGTGTGTGTGTGAGAGAAAATAATGTGTTTTGTTTTTATAACTGTCCTGCCTTAATTGGTAATGTTTTGTACTGTTTAATAAAAAAAAAAAAGAAAAATTATTTGTGAACCTGCTCCGAAGTCCCGATCTGAATCAAAAGATTCACGAACCTGCTCCTATCTAAGTCAAGTGAATCATTATTCAGATCGGGGCTGCATCTGAAAACTTAGGCAGCTGACTTTGCAGGCAGCGTTTTTGCACGAAGGCACCAAATGAAACTGATTTCGGACAGGCTTCTGAGGCAGTGTAATGGTTTAATGATCTACAACAAAATAGAATGAGTTTTGATGATAACTAAATTAATATTTAATTATTATAATACTGATTTCTCACTAGAAATTACATCAAAATTGCAAAAAGTTATGCACGTGGTTGGCAGCAATCGCAGCCACGTAGACTTTAAGGGTGGAGGGAGACAGCCTTCACTCCAACCTTTACTGCAGAAAGGACAGCACGACTCTGATTGGGCATCTCCGGGGGTCTTCTCGGTGAGAAGAACACCACTCGACGAACCGGTTCCACTTCAAGGCGTAAGTGTGTCTCGTAGACGTTGTGAATGGAACGAAGCGACCTCAGATGCTTCTGACTCTAGAGGAGGAGATGGTGGGCGAGTTGCGACGGGAGCGTAGACCACCTTGTTGGTTGATGTACACAACGGTTGCAGTGTTGTCCGTGCGGACCAGAACGTGGTTGCCTCGTAAGCGCCCTTTGAGACGGATTTTCCCCCAAAAAGGTAAGGCGTACTGCCAGCAACTCTAGGCAATTGATGTGCCAGTGCAGTTGGGGGCCCATTCAAACCCCCGACACTGCAAGCCCGTCGAACGTGGCCCCCCAGCCGGTGGTGGAGGCATCCGTGTGAACCACAGCATGCCTGGAGACCTGGTCTAGGGGCACTCTTGCCCGGAGAAACTCAAGGTCTGACCACGGGGTGAAGGTTTTGCGGCATCCGTTGTGGACCTTTGACCTTGTGAGTTGGCTTTTTACCATGCCCACCTTGGGACTCGGCCTTGGAGCCAGTGCTGCAGCGGTCTCATTTGGAGCAGCCCCAGCGGCGTGACTGCCACTGCAGCTGCCATATGCCCCAGGAGCCTCTGAAACGGTTTCAGTGGGACCGCCGTCCTGCTCTTGAACATATTCAGGCAGTTCAACACCGACTGAGCACGTTCCTGCGTGAGGTGTGCTGTCTGTGTTCACCGAATCCAATCCATACCAAGAAAAGAGACCCTCGCGTCGGCGCGAGTTTGCTCTTTTCCCATTACCCCGAGGCCGAGTACGCACCACCCAAGTCCCTGTGTTCGCACAACTGAGCTCGGGACTGGGCCAGTATGAGCCAGTCTTCGAGGTAGTTGAGAACGCGAATGCCCTTTTCTCTCAGGCGAACAAGGGCCGCCTCCACAACTTTCATGAAGACACGGCGCAACAGGGACAGCCAGAAGGGCAGGACCTTGTACTGATATGCTCGTCCCTCGAACGCGAACCGCAGGAATGACCTGTGACGCAGAAGGATCGAAAAATGAAAGTTCGCGTCCTTCAGGTTGATCGCTGCAAACCAATCTCGGGGACGGATGCACCCGAAGATGCGTTTCTACTCTACGTGAGCATCTTGAACGGGAGCCTGTGAAGGGCCTGGTTCAAGACGTGCAGATCCAAGATTGGTCTTAACCCACCACCTTTCTTGGGTAAAACCCCGTCTTCATATCTGCTGGAGGGACCGGCTCTATCGCATCCTTCGCCAGTAGGACTGTGATCTCTGCACGCAAGACAGGGGCATCTGCTGTTTTCATTGAAGTAAAGTGGATGCCCCTGAACTTGGGAGCGCCGGTCTGAAGGAGCCAACGAGACGGACTGGGGACGCTAGCCAGGCTCCCAGGTATCGCAAGTGTCACCAACGGACCACCAACGTACCCACGTTGGGTCAGCGGGGGGAACGCATGACCCGGCGCCCAGCGTCTCATTGGCCAGTCCCAAATCGGGTCATGTGTGTGCACACTAGTTTACCTTCATTCGGCAGTGGGTTGCGGATAGGGCTGTGGCTCCTGGCAGACAAGCAACCGTAGGTGCCGGCCCGTCCGTCGGCCCGGTGGCGTTATCCTCTGCACACTGAGACAGGATGTGTTTGATGGCCTGTCTTGCTTCTGTGCTGCGGAGACCTTCTGGCGAAGTTCTCCCGACTTGCGTCTCCGAATTGCCCTTTCTGGGACATTTGGGCATTTTAGAACGCATCTTATGGTCTCCCTTATGTTTTGCAAACATCACAGCCGAGAAATGGCGTTCCTGGACCACCATATTATGACAGATCGCACGGCCCAGAGATCGCACAGTGACCTTCGTCGCCCGTAGCACGAGGTCAGTAGCGGTGCAAAGTTATTTAATAACTTCTGGGTCGTGACCACCCTTGTGCAGGTCCTTCATTGCCTTGGCCTGATGAACCTGCAACAACGCCATAGCGTGTAAGGCAGAGGCAGCTTCTCCGCAGGCCGCATAAACACTGCCAGTCAGGGCCAACAAGTACCTACAGCCGTCACCGTAAGACCAGTCCAGCTACTGCCAGAAGTAGCCCCCCCCCCCCCCCCCCAGAAGCCGCCAGGACCCCCTGTTCTAGAGAGGCACTGGCCCCCCACCCCTTTGAGGTAACGGAGCTTGGCCCGCAACTCCGAGATGATAATTTTCCCGCAATGAGAACATGACTCATGCACAATGCAAACTCAGCGTGCTTAATGCCCAGGAACGTGAGGCAGCGATCGTGACCATCACTCGGCACCAGGTAATGACCACATCCAGAAACGCACAGCTGGAAGGGCATCTTGGAAAGGTATCTTTAAAAATACGTTCCACCCGTGAAGCTCTTTTAGTGGAAATTGCTCTTTTAGTGTGCTGAGGCGCACAGGGGAGATGATAATTTGCAACACAAACAGGGGGTAGTGCAGCTGGCTGTGTGCAACCCACTCAACACGGGAGGAACCATCACCGCTGAAGTGCCGTACCACCAGCACCATCGCTTCCTAAAGTGCGCTGAACTCGTTGAGTTTTTTCTTTCTCTACGAAGCAGAAGTCAGGGCAAATGAACAACCGCTCAGCTCCGAGGCGAACAGCTGAGTATGCGTTGCACCTCTGCCTAATTAGTACTCGACTGCGATCACGCATCTGTATACAACTCGCATGCGACGTGACTTCGAGAGTGAACCGATGTAAATGTAACCGGTTTACTGCTAACTAGTGAAACACTCCATTAAAATGACGAGCTGCAGCTCAAAATTCATGTTAGATGGAAACATTGTGCATTATGATAGTTTGTAGCTTAATTGACTATATTTGAAATAGTTTGAGCACTGCAGTTCAGTTGGTGACAGTTATAGGAATAGGAATAGGAAATCAGTTGAAAGCATCTAGTCATCTCATACCATTGAAGTGTGTTCAGTTTTTTGGTATATACAGTATAATGTATATTCAGTATAAAATTATTGTTGTATCGGATTGTATTAGTCTATTTTAAGTGATAGTCAATGTAAAAAGAGCAAACGGTTTAATGGAAAATATCATTCCCACTCCACATACTGTAGGGGAAACTGGGACTTGTTGTCACACATTTTACAATGAATATTCCTCATAATTGCCTTTTTTTTCTCTGTATATGCACAAAACATTTGATGGGAATTTGTCATTAAACAGCGTATTATTGAATTTTCAGTCAAGTATAGGTAGTAAAGCATTCATGTAACAAAACAATTAATAAAATAGTGTAAAAAAAGGTCAAATCTAAAATATCAAGGAACATTTGTTTGTCAACAAATATTGTAGTTATCAATTTGTATAAATGTGCAGCATTTAAAATGTATGTGACAACTTGCCCCACTGTCACATTTATGTAAACTGCTCTTGTTTAGATAGCAAAGTTCAGCTTTGCAATTGACATTTGCCTTCATAAGTGACTCTAGTCTGAATTTGTGTGGTTTTATTTTTTTAATTTATTTAAACAAATAAATACATACATATTTTTTGCAGTTCAGTTCAGCCATTTAATGAGCTCAGAAACACTGCATGTCTAATCATTATACTATAAATATACCATAAGTATAAAATCCTGCGTTTTAATGGCAAAAAGATATGGATATGAGTGAAGATACTCATGTCATTTTGTCCATGTGTTTTACATAATTTGTGGTATGGTTTTTAAATAATACACTGCAAAAAATGGTGTAGAAACAGTTTTCAAAGCGCTTGTAAATTTCACAAATAATTTCAAAGAAATGGCAAATAATAATGAATTAAACATGACATTTTGAAGAAGAAAGACTGCAATAGGCTCTTGTAAAACATACTCTTAATACTCTGTTTTTAAGCTAAAAAAAATCATATTTTACATTGTATATTTGTCATCTTTCTTGTGTTGTTTGAGATTTTTTTGTGTTCTTTGAACATTGCATTTAGATTATGAGCCACAGTAAACATGTTTTACATCTTAATTTCCTTCTGTATGTATTTCCATGAATATTTTTTCAGACTTGTGTGGCTATTTAGCAGATTTTCAAGCAGACATGAGCGGCTCTTGGATGTTTTTGTTGTTTAACATGTGATTCAGTGAATGACATGTCCTGTGTTTGTGCAGGCATGTTTTGGGCTGGACATTTGGGAATTAGGCCTTCTGATTTAGATGGACCTCCCATACGGGACTGAGATGATTAAAACACTGAGCTTGATCTCAGATACACACACTCATTCTCTCGCTCTGAAAGCTTGTGTTTTTTTCCCGTCCTGTAGGTCAAATGGCGAAACCATATGAGTTCAACTGGCAGCGGCCTGTTCCTCATTTCATGCTGGAAGGAGCATATTTTGACAGATTTGATGAGGTATGAATATTTCTCTGACTCATTGACTTTGGTGTTTACTGAAAAACATGTGTTTATGTGTACTATGGTAAATCATAAACACACATAGTACATAGTGCACATGGTTTACCATGGTACACATAAATCATTTAATTTGTTTAAAATTTACTTTAAAAATTACAGTTTTAGTACAATATTTACAGTAATTAGTCATTTAAAGAATATTATTTTATATTTTTTTTATATGTATTTTTCAGAGAATATAATATTAGTTGATATCACCAAATATACTAATAAATAAAATTTATATATAGTAGTATTGTATTTAATTTAATTTTTATTTTATATATTGTATTTAAAATTTTTTTTGTATTTATTAATATTTTTATAATATATTGTTTTTTAGGAGAATATCAGTAATTTGTGTATAATTGATATGATTTCAATTATTTCATTAATTGTATTTATATTTTTTTTTTTAATTAATTTGTTATATGAAATTGAATTTTATTCTCATAATCCCACTCTAATAGGAAACTTCATTTTAAATAAAAAATTAATCTTATGGTGTATTTAATTATATATTTTAAATCATTATAATTAAATACTTTATTTTAATCTTTATATTATTTTATGATTTTTATGTCTATATATTTTATATTACCGTAAATGCATACAATTAAGTTTTATCTCATATTCTCCACTCTATTGGGACAATTTGTTTTATTTTACAGTAAAACGGAATCATCATGGGATATATATTGTACTGGCTTTATTTTTTGGCTGAAAAAAATTCATTACGTTCCATAGTTTAAAATATATATATATAAAATAATCACAAACAATGTGCCTTTTAAACAAAAAGTCCAAAACTACTAATTTAATGTTTCTGGTGCATTTCAGTAATGAATCCAAGTAGTTTATTGGTCAAAAGGTGCGTAAGTACACTCACTTAATTAAGGTTTTTTTTTGTTGTTGTTGTTTTTTTCCTGAGACCTGGACATGTTTTTATTAGATTCATTCAAGCTAGACTAAATAAAACAAAATTTATAGCTTAGCTGCTGTACATATACTATGGTTTATGATATGTTTGAAGTAACGTGGCCTGGACGCCGGCTGCTTTAATCGCAGAGGATACTGTGAACATCTGTGTTCTCAAAGACACTCGTCCCATGGGAACATTCGCTCAGCCTGGAGAAGTTTATCTTGGAATAAAAGTTTTCTGGAAGGATGTATTCTCATGAACGACGTGTCAGAGACTGGATCTGAGCTGTTGAAGCGGCGTACAGATTTCCCATGAGGCTCTGAGAGCACTCGGAGGTCCCTCTCTCTGTCGATATGAAATGAAATTCAGCTTTATTTGTTTGTTATCATTATATCTTTGGCATTATCTCTTGAATGCGTAAATGGATGGGGATGGAATGTTGATTGTGTTGACTTTATGAAGGTGGTTTATTTTACTTTGTTTATTTTTTCCCAAGATGCAACAGGGAGAGTTAATTCAGCAGAAGATAAATAGAAAATTAATTTCTGCTTTCCTGATTGACAGAAAGTTTCTCATAGCAGCTCTCTCAGTGAACCTTAATAGTGTAATGCAACCCTTTATAGAACAAGTGCTGTAAATGTTACACGCGCATCACGGTCTAATAAAGTTGTGATGTACTAACAAACATGTTTCAGATGAAGCTCAGTGTTTATTTCTGCTTTGTTTCCGTTGTTTGCAGGATCCGCTTGTCTTTGAATCAAACTGTTTTTTCAAAGTGGATGCTTTTGGATTCTTCCTGACGTGGAAAAGTGAGGGAAAGGTAGAAACTGTGTGAGAATGTAATGCATTCTAGTTTCTAGCAGCTTTTGGTTGTGTCTCAATTTATCTTCCATGCATTAAAAGTATGTACTTCAGTGGTGATGTGAAAGCACCGTATTTCCAGAAAATAAGCCTCACATGAGGTCAAAATGGCATTGTTGGAAATTAATAAAACCCCACACAGATTAGTTGCACTGGGGCCTGTTTCATAAAACAAGTTAACCAAAAAAGCCAGGCTTATTTCAGTTAGTCTGACCTATTTTGAACCAAATCACGAAATAAGTCAGACTAACTGAAATAAGTCTGGCTTATTTGGTAGACTTGTTTTATGAAACAGGCCCCTGGTGCATAAATCTCAATTTAGTATTACATTCATAAACCATGTAAAATACTGGTCTGTGTTATTAAGGCACTATTATAGTGTTTAATTGGTTTATATTAGAGATGCACCGATTGCAATTTTCTTGGCCGATTCCGATTTCCGATTTTTTTTGTTAGTGTGATCTGCCGATACCGATTTTTGCCGATTCTGATTTTCTTTCTAAGAACTATAATTGACAGCATATACAAACAAAAATCTACTTTTCTTCAACGCAAATTTTTATTTTCATAAAAAAAACAAGTAAAAGTCAGTAATAAAATAAGAACAAATAAAAAACATTGCATGCAACAGCACAAATAAATGCAATAGAGTAAAGAGAGCCATGAACCAATTTTTATTCAGGTTAAGGAATTTTTTTTATCAGGTAAGAAATACTACAGAAATTAAAGTAATCAAATCTAAAATAACACTGGATTTGATTACTTTAATTTCTGTAGTCTTCATTGTAAAAATTAAATACAGATTAATACTTACCATTAAAGTTATAAAACCTATTCAGTCAAGAGCAGAAAATTATTTCCTTTGTCTTTTGTTCTTTGATTAACAGGACAGACGGCAGCATTTCCTGGCTTTTTTCAGTGATAACTGAGGTCTAGGGCTATGTAGTCACCAATATAAGGTTCAAAACAGTCAGTCCACAGTAAATGCACACAGCCTGCATAAAGTAGCTGTGATTTTTCACGAACCGTTGTGACTTCCGTAAAAAGTTGATGTCAGAACTACACAGTCACTGCCTTCAGTCACCACCCCGAGCACCGCCCACCGTCCCACTCTCCTTTTGCCAAACCCCCAGACAACATCGCGTCCATGCCATTGCTGAGCAACGACAACACAGAAACATGTCGAAAAGGTTAACTTTAACCACGAAACCAGATCGGCCGACCTGTAACGTTCTCACTCAAAGGATGGATGATCTGACAGGATTGTTACTATGAGGTGATCACATCTAAGACAAACTCACCGTGTCTATCTAGTCATGATGAAGATGTATATACATTTCAATTTCAGCAGGCAACTATTTTTACAGCTACATTATTGTTCCAGCCACAATTAATCACAACAATGTATATACAATTACAAATGATTATATATAAATCGTCAGTTTGTTGTTTTACACACATGCACACAGACATTATTTCATACACGACATAGTCGTGAGATGCAAGAAACATAGACATATGGCAAGAAATCTGTAGACGCACCCATAACAAAAGACAATACTTTATTGAACCTTTTCTGATAAGAAGTGTGCGCTGCAAACGCGATCGTTTCTGTCCAGTCCGCTCGTTTTATCACGTTTAACCACAGCTGTCGTCGGTTTTTTTTGTCTGGCAGTGGCAGCAGATATGCGATCAAATTTCTAATTTGAGGCTGTATTACGTCGATTCTGGCACCCAACATCACAACAAGATGATATTTTAAGCTCCTTATGTAGCCGAATCTGCGCTGGTTTGAATGGGCCGCCTCCAGCTAGCGCTGTGACGTCGGCTGACCCTAGTTACCTGTGGTTGGCCTGGCCGTGCGTCACTCAGAAAACAACAGGCCAATCAGAAGAGAGGCTCATGAATATTAATTAGACAGGCCAAAATCGACCTGTTCTCAGCAGAGCTCCTGAGAAAGGAGTTGTAAAAATATATTGAGATGGTTTTTGGTTCTTATACCGCAAATATATATTCTTAAGGACATCAAAACCTAAAATAAAACTCCAGAAAGGTGTAAAATATGAGACCTTTAAGAGTTTATCCACGGACCCAATATACTGTTACACAACATGCGTTCTCTTTCTCAACTATTTAACGTTCCAAAACTGACCGTGTTTAACTGGATACTCGCCAAGATGGGCATTTTGACATCATTTTTTATGTATTTGAACGTTTTAGCGCAGTTAGCCACTCATTTTGGTATTTGTGGCCCACAAGCTGTTTGAGACTGAGCATGGATTGTGCACTCCACTAATATAGATCAATGGCGGTGCGCGCGCGTTTGGTAGAAACGCAAAACCTGCGGGAATGACTAAAATAATGGGCAATACAAGCACTATTTAACCGGAGTGAATGAGATGTGTGTGTGTGAGAGAGAAGGGGTCTTTGGAGAGAAGAGAGTGAGAAAGCGTGGCTGACGTTATTGCCTGCGCCGCTGGTAACGAAACGGATCGGTTCGAAGTCGGAAAGAAGTGAGACTGACCGGCCGATCACCGATCCGGGCCGATCATGAGGAAAATCGCCTAATAAGACACAAAAAAAAAAAAAATAAAAAAAAACAAATTGAAAATACATAAATTTATTTAAAAAAAAGAAGAAAAAAAAAGAAAAAAAAAAAGAAAAAAAAAAAAAAAAAAAAAAAAAAAAAAAAAAAAATGGAAAATAAAAAAACAAAAAAAACACTTCAATAGAAAAGTTGAAAAATAAAAAAAATTAAAAAAATTACAACAAAAAAATAAAACTAAATTAAAAAAAAAAAGACAAAAAAAAAAAAAAATAAACAATAAATAAAAAAAAAAAAAAAAAAAAAAAACACATAAAGAACAAAAAAAAATAAAAAAAAAAATTTCAAAAAAAAATAAAAATAAAAAAAAAAAGATTCCGATCCCTGGCCGATCCCTCCAGGGGTGCATCTCTAGTTTATATTGGTATATTTTCCGTATTTCATTGAGTTAAATTTAAACTTTTTTACTTTTATTTATTTTGCTTTTTTACCCGTTACACTAAATAAAAATGAGAAATGTTGCCTTGACAGCTAGCTGAAATAAAATAAGTTTAAGTTTTTATATTTTATTTTATTTCGGTTAAAGTTTATTTTATTTTAAGTAACACATGTTTTTATTATGATTTTAACCCTGAGACGCACTGCATGATTTTAGCAAACCTATAACATCGTCTGGGACAGCCGAAGATTGTGCAGTGTGTTTCGGACTTTAGTTTTAGTTGACTGCAATAAAATACTAGAACATAAATCAAAACATTTACAAACATTATAAATACTATAAATCACATTGTATTATTACATTCAGAAATATTCAGTGTTGTTTTTATATGACTGAGAAACTTTCTAGTTTTTAGTATAGTTTTTTTACACTTTTATTTTTGTTTTATTTTAGCACATCAAGTTAAAATAAGTGAAAATAAGAATTGGAAACCAGCTGAATAAAACATTATTCTGTTTTAATGACTTACTTTTAATGTGTTTTATTTATCACATATTAAAATTTCTATATTGTAGGCTCATGCATTCAAAAAGCAAACTCTTCTTCTGTAGCGCAAGGGATTGTGATCAAATCTTGCATATGTAATTGTGATCTGTTTCATATTTTTTTTCTTAGGAGGGTCAAGTTTTAGAGTTTTCCCTTATCAACAGCATACGAGATACCAGTGTGCCAAAGGTACAACTACTCAATTCAACATGAAACTCTATTTACTTTCTTAATTCATCTGTTTCATCGTTTTATTGTAAATGATTCATCACTGCACTTTATTCTAAAGAAAAAATGTCGGCATCTTAATAACAGCCCTGAAATTTATTCAATCTGACATGAATAAAATGAAGAGCCACTCTGCTTTTTTTTTACATTAAATATCATTTCATTTGTTTTTGAATGTTTTTCATTAATTTGTTTTTCATCAAGACTGACAGCACTTTATACATGTATATGTTGATGAGGTTGTGTTGTGATTTGAGAACTAATGGTGACTGATTTGTTCATTTTGTGTTCATGAACTTTCTGTAGGACCCAAAGATCCTCTCGGCGTTGGAGGCCGCGGGAAAATGTGAGAGTAACCTGGAGGACAGAATCATCTGCATATGCAGCGGCACAGACCTCGTTAACCTGAGCTTCATGTGCATGGTCACGCAAAACAGCAGCACTGCTAAGGTAACGTCTGCGCTCTCTAGCTGTGATTAATGGGGGAAACATCATACATCATGAGCAGAAATAAAAGATTATGGATAGAGTAATTATTTTGGATTGATCTGTTAAACATGTTCAAATGTCTTCAGTCAAATTTGGGCCCTGATTTTACATTTAATTACAAAATGCATGTTTTTCCTGGACTATCACATTATAATATGATATCTGATATAAAAAAAATGTGTAATATATTTACTTTACAAACTGTCTAATACATACATACATATGTATGTATTAAATATTTAAAATATATTTCTAAATAACTCATGTACATTAAAAAAAAAAATGTTTTTATTTTTTTTTAACACGATTTTATTCGCTTAATATGACATTTTTATATATAAAAGAACAATCTGTTAAATAAATTTATATTGATGTACATATAACATATAACAAAATATCAATCTTACATTGTTATAGAATAAAGACTCAAATATAATGTAAATATGAAAAGTCATGCTTCAAAATTTAATACTACAAAGCTCTTTAATAAAATAAATCTTTTTCAGACTTTTTTTAAGCCGATTTAATTTGATATTATTTTGTCTACATTTTTATTTTATATATAATAAAAGATCTTAAAAAGTATGTAAAATTATACATCTTATAATAATATATCAAAACTATTCATGTACATTTATAAATTTAAATCATCAAGTATAACAAGGATGTAAATGTATCATTATAAATATCATAAAAATCTGTTATGGTACATACACATATCAAATATTATGTTGAATCTTCAGTCAGGTTTCTGTATATATGACAGATTTTTATTTTTTATTAATATAATGTTTTCTAAGTTTTTTGGAATAACCATAAATATATTAATAAAAATACTTATGTAAATAAATAAAAATTGATATAGAAAAACTGACCGCAGATTCAGCCTTTCCCTAAAGGATTTCAGCTGAAGGAAGGTCATCTAATTCCAGCTCCTGACATCCGCCTGTCACTGTGCCGTCACCGCTGCCGTGTCTTAAAGCACTGCTGATGTTATCGGCTCGTCTCGAGGGTCCGTGGTGACCCCTGGGATGCGAGCACTTGTGTTGAACTAGCAAGCAGCTGCTGCTTCGGGACCCTGTGTTGGTCTCGCCCCTGTGTTTTGTCTGAAACATGTGCTTGATTCATTATTAGATTTCTGGGAAGAAAGAGTGTTTGCATTAGGAGAGCATTAGATGTGGCATCTTTATGTCCTGGAATCTTCTGTAAAAATAGCACACTCGTAAATCTCTAAGAGAGAAAAAACATGTTTACAAAATGGCAATATGTTTACAGCACATCATCCACTCGTTCAATCATGCAGTCCTTCAGTCTCAATCATTTAATGGGTTCATTCCCAGTGCTTCATTTTAAGGGGTTAGAGGAAGATTTGCTGAAATTGTACTCACCCGCAGGCCATGTAGATGATTTTGTTTCTTCATGGGAACAGATGTTTAGAAATGTAGCACTGCATCACTTGCTCACCAATGGATGCTCTGCAGTGAATGGGTGCCGTCAGAATGAGAGTCCAAACAGCTGATAAAAACATCACAATAATCCACAAGTAATCCACACCACTCCAGTCCATCAGTTAACATCTTGTGAAACCAAAAGCTGCGTGTTTTTAACTTCAAACCATTGCTTCTGGCTAAAATACGAGTCCATAATCCATAATAACGCTTCCTCCAGTCAAAAAGTCCATCTCCTGTTGTCTCTCACATCAAAATCCAGCCACATATTTGTTTAGAGCTTTTTTGGCTTGTGTAGCTGCTTCATTTGTGCAGATTTCTCTCCTGATTCAGACCAGACCACTTTTTCACTGGTCGAAGCGTTATTATGGATTAGAGACTCGTATTTTAGCAAAGGTTTGAAGTTAAAAACTTCTTAATGATGGATTTGTTTCAGCTTTTGTTTTCTCTAGACATTAACTGGTGGACTGGAGTTGTGTGGATTATTTGTGGGTTATTGTGATGTTTTTATCAGCTGTTTGGACTCTCGTTCTGACGGCACCCATTCACTACAGAGCATCCATTGCTGAGCAACTGATGCAGTGCTACATTTTTCTCCCCATCTGATGAAGAACAAACTCATCTACATCTTGGATGGTCTAAGGGTGAGTACGTTTTCAGCATTTTTTTTTTATTTTCAGATGAACTTTTCAATAAAGCATGTGAATGAGTATGCAACTCGAAGGTTATGGGTTCGATTCCCAGGAAATGCATGAACTAAAAAGTGCTATTGATTTGTCTTTCTAAGAAAAATCTATCAGCATGTTAGCATTTTTTTTGTTCCTTACACTTCCCGTGTTGGCCCCAAGAGACTGGAACTCACTGGGGGGGGGGGGGGGGGGGGGGCATTTGAAGTTTTTATTCCTCATATTTGCTTGTGTGTTTTTCTGCAGCAATGGATGCGTCTTGCGGTCATTGATTCAGACTCTCGAACAAAAAAAAAGAAAAGCGAGCGAATAACGTGTGTCCGATGACCTGCCTGAGAAAACAGTGAGTGCCACCACAGCTATAAATCACTGGAGCGATTTCAGCCTGCTAATGTGCTGTGTGTCGAGTCACTGAGTCACTTTTAAGGTTTCATGAAGTATTCAAGGAAATGATTCGACCAGCAGCCGTGTTTCTGACTCGTTACTGATCCAAGCTAATCACCTAGAAAATCACATTTTCTTTCAATTAATATTCGAAACAAGTTACTAAGCTCAATCAGCAACATTGATGATGTGCTGTCAGTTGCCACAGATAAATACTTTTCTATCAAAACTTGTAAAAATAAGCAAAATTCTTGTTCACTGTAATGCACATCTAATGAAAGTCTGTGAGGCAAGACATTACAAATGATTTCAATGCACTTACATTAATTCCTCAGGGAATTGTGTGTTATTTAAAGTGTTATTTGAAGGTGGAAGAACTTGTTTATTAACCTTAACCTAGAATATTTAATAATGCAATGTCTTTTTGCTTACATATTCAGTGTTTCTTCTTTGCTTGTGTTTTGATTTATTTTCTGCAGTTGGATGCGGTTGTCATTTTTGACCAATGTGAATGGAAAAATACCCGTCAGGAGGTACTTTCAGCATTCTAATGAAGAAACCCTAGTTTTGATATTTGATTCATGTC
>JADLZN010000667.1:0-32693 GCA_018155175.1 Sinocyclocheilus anophthalmus | reverse complement strand
ACTTTACATGAGAATTAGTCCGCAACACTGAGCGGAATGCAGTAGCGACTACAAAAAAGTGACCCATAATATTCAGGCTACACTTTAGTAGCTATATATATATAAAGATTATATTACCCAAAAAAAGTACAACTGTCAAAAAAATTCTGTGAAAATTACTGTTACAAACAACGGCAGCTTGTGGTTTGTCCGGACATTTTGTAACCTTAAAAAATATTGTATAATGGTTTTTACCGGTTTCTACACAGCGTTACATTTACAGTTTTAATATCCAGATTTTTTCATTAACTGCATATCATTATTTAGATATACCCCAACCTACCTATTTGAAGGTACTGCCACTGCTTTTTTAGTGACCTATTGTAATAACTGATAACCCCCAATGCAGGATGTTCGATAAAAGTCACCGATGAACCAATAGCCCATCACAAGCAGCTTTAGATAATAACACATTTCTAGAAGGTGCACCGCGTGTCATTCACTACAAACCTATAACCCATCAACGGCAACTCCAACAGCCTCCACTTGATACATAATCAATAAACATTCTTTAACAACTTAGCCTGTAACATACACCCTAATATACAAACTGATACGAAAAAAAAAACTAAGTAAGAAACATAGTTATTTTAAAACCAAAAACTACAATATTGAAATGTAACGCAAGGTGAATGGTCTGGGAATGTCAATTCTACTGAGTTATTTCACTGTACGTTACGCTTTTCCACTTCCCAAAATGGTAACAACGCTACCGGTACAATTTAATTTTCCATACAGGTTTTTGTTGTTTCAACACACGTATACCTAGTATGGGATATTTTACCGTACCCTTTTAACCACTTTTCCTGTAGCATACTTACAGTCTTTTACCCACTTTAAAATTCACAGCGCCCCATTTTTGTACAGGGGTAACTTATTAACGATGTAATACAACATCAAGAATTTACTAAGTGTGAAGTAAATGTATATTTTTGCACATCTAATGGCATGTTTATTTTGCATTAAGAATATACCGGTTTTACTCATTGTAGGTACTGTATCTCGTGACTATCTTTACTTCTATTAGTAGTACGTCTTATCTAGACTTGATTCTATAGCTTACCATCCTAAACAAGTACCCACTGAACGAAATGGTTGCGGTGTGGATAAAAAGTGACTATCTACCTTTTTTTGAAGAAATAAATCATATCAGAACTGGGAAGCATAAAGTAATTTAAACCCTTGGAACTCTAAAATAGAAATAGTTTTTGATGTTACCTTGCAGTGTCCAATGTGGCCTGTGAACGTGCTTAATCTAAACACTGTAAACCTCGCTAATGCGCGTGGTTTATAAATTTATTTTAACTATGAACTAAATATACAGTTCAAAAGTGTGGGTTGGGTGACATGACAAAACGTTTAATTGGTGTAATCCCCTGGTTCCTAGATTTGCTTGAGAGTTCTGCTTGTCCGCTGTCCTTTAGATCAATGATTAGAAGCCTGATTTACTGGCACAGAAGGTTTTAGAATAATAAAAAAAACAAAAAGTGTAACTCTCCATTTAATCTATAAAAAGTAACTGTAATCTGATTATGACCATTATGAAATGTAATATACTTTAATTACAAGTTCTCGATTTTTTTAATCTGATTACACAATCCAGATGCGCATGAACCAGGCTTCCAATCTTTTTTATTTGTTCTGCAAGAACGGGTCATTAATTACCAAATTTAAAGTCAGTTAACATAAACTAATGCATCTATTTGGAACACGTTTTTCTAAGAAGTACGAATGTATTAATCACACGGTATCTGGCTTAAGCTGTTCCGTAGATAATTAGTCAAAATTGAGACCGTCGCTTACAAGTGTTCCTTAAGACCCTTTGCCCCCGGGTCTTCACCAGACAGGTTTAAGGACTAGCCTCCACCCAACGTAAAATATGCAGGTTGAGCTGGTCCTCTCACCTTCGTAACAATCCTTCTACAATCTTGCTCTGACATATCTTAAACTGTGCAAGCAGTGCAGACACGGCTTTAGCGAAAGATTCCTTCTAGTGGCCGACATCCCTTCAAGGAACATTTGCAACAATGTTCTCAGTCCTCTCCGCTGGCGCTTAATCTAAGCCCCGGTGTGAACCGGCCAGGTCTTAACATGGTGACTGTAGGTGATACCTGTCACTGGCCCCTGGGTGACTGCATCCGGTGGGAGGGTAGGAGGGGGGGATTTTGTCTTTATTAGGCATTCTAAAGTTAGCTTGCTTCGATGTAACTGAAGGCAACCTTTATGGTAAGCGTATTTTTTTTTTTTGTTTCTTGTATGGGTCCAGTTTTAATGAACTTTTGCAATTAGTAGTACATAAAATATATTTCTTTAAATGTAATATTTAATGCACACTACAGTAAATTATAATCAATTAACTTTACATACATGTGTTTAGAGGTCAACACAGTTATGCACATCACATCGCTTTTTTCTTTATTGTGCTTAAACACAATACAAGATTTTTTTAAAACAATCCCATCGCCTTTTAAATCCTAGTACTTAAAATACTTTAAGCTACACTTAAATGGTATTTTATTACATCAGTGGTCAGTATTCTCCTACACTCTATATCGGTGCGTCCAAAAAAGCATTAATGTTGAATACAGCTGTTATTTCCTGTTGGCGTTCCCCTCTCCCTGCCCTCTCCGCGTACGGTACTTCTGTACAGAATGTATGAAGCTTAGCTTGAAATGAGTATCAGAATTTTTTTTTTTGTTATTTAGTATTTTCATAAAGATTGTTATTCCTATTCTTGTATGACTCGAGATGTCGTGTAACAAATTGTGAGACTAAAGGGAGACAAGAGGGTCTTTCCCCTTTAGCCGCTTGACCTGAAATCCTCCTTATCGGCTCCCTCGCTGGGAGCCTATGCGGTCTGGCATCTGTTCTCCCTCTTTCTTGAGTGACATTGACAAGAGTTTCCCGGAACAGGGGCGGGGGGGGGGGGGGGGCGGTGCCCCCCTTGAGTTTTATCTACAGATAATTGCTAGCTCCCCAAACCAACAAGCCACCCCTCACCTCCGGCTCTAATAGATTGTGAAAAGTATACAAGAGAAAGACTGTCTCTCTCTTCCTCTGGGCTGAGGTTGTAGTCAACCTCACGTAGTTTGAGGCTTGTGTCTGAGGCTGAGTGTTTGCTTTGTTGGGCCGAAGTGCAGGGTTATAAGGCCGCAGAAGGGGGAGTTTTTGAGACTTTTTGAAGGGATGAGGGCACCGGCCTGCAGGTGATGAGGATTAGCTGAAGCCAGAGGCCCCTCCGAAACCAAACACAGATCTGTCAGTCTAATCCCCACAAATAGAAAACAGAGCTGCCTCGACTCTGCCTTTCTCCTTCTCATCTGGCACAAACCCCACCACTTCTTCATCTCTTTCACATCTGCCCTTTGCCAAACGTTGCTTGCCCTCAGCCTGTTAATGGGACCCAGAGAAGCATCCCAAAGGAGGAAGTGACTGATTGGCCCTGGCAGTAATGGACAGCTCTGCATAGCCTCACAGAGTGATGAGATAAAGAATGTGGGAGGGCTTTGTCATTAGCAATGAGAGCTGTGCAGCCCCTCAGGTCCTGGGCTCAGTAATCCTACTGTTTCCACTTTATATAATATGTATAGTTGTGGTCATACACCTTGCAGAATTTGTGAAATGTTAAAATTTTAATGAAATAAAAGTCTCTTAACGCAGCCAAGTTAAGGCTGCTCTGTGCCTGCTCAAAATTCTGTGTAAAGATGCAATGCTGCATAAAAGCAAGACTAAATTATGCCTGCTCTGACTCCCCTTAGTATCACAGTTGTGATTACTTTGTAAATTAATTAGTGCCACCTCTGAGTAAAGATACTTTAATGCCACTTCAGAAGCGCTTCTGTGCCACCATTGCGGTGTAAATTTGGTGTATGAGGGATCATAAAAATTGCATGTTGATCACTGTAATAAAATATACTGTTAAATTTATGATAAATGCCTTTACACTGCTGAGTTAAGGCTGGTCTGTGCCTGCTCAAAATTCAGTGTAAAGATGCAATGCTGCATAAAACCAGACTAAATTATGCCTGTTCTGACCCACCTCAGCCACTTATATCAAAGTATACAGTTGTATTTGCTGTCTAAATGCATTCATGCAACCTCTGAGCAGCATTAAACAGTCTGTGTAAAGGCACCTAAATGCCACTTCAGAAGCGCTTCTGAGTCACCTTTGCAGTGTTAATTTGCCATTTTGAACTGGCAGCTGTGGCTGACAATGTTTCTGCTATTACAACATGCCAGTAAATTTGGCTTATAAATTTATAACTGCATATTTCATTAAGTGATAACATACATTATTCCGCCTATTACATAGGAACTTGCCACAAAAGTAGATAAATGGACATGAAATATCAATTTGAAATATTTTATTAGCTCAAAGCTAAAAGCTTCCATGAAGAAAAACAGTTCAGTTTGAGGCAAGACGAATGAGCAAGTTCAAACAAGACGGACATTTAAGGTAGGATACAGTACCACTTATTACACAGCTTTTCACCAAATAAATAATAAGGACCTGAAATTTTGATTTGCATTGAAACGGTTTAAAAATCGCATTGTTTTAAAATGGCATTTAACCTGTTTTAAAAACAGGTAAAATCTTACCAATATTTTTCTGTAAAAAATCTAAATATTTTTTACAATGTAGTTATACTACCCTGAATAAGCTAATTCACACATATATATATATGAGCAATTTCACACTTGTAGCCGATATACAGCCATTTCAAATAGACGTTATCTGTATTAACAAACCGCATATTTGAAGTCCAAACAAGTACATTCTCGCCTAAAAACTCTTAAAACTATGTGACACCAAAACCAATTATTTAATAATGTTTTTTATATAGCATTTAACTATAGGAATTGGGCATTCAGCATGACACTCGCTGTGAGAAATATTGCAAGCGGTGTGATACAAATGGTGAAACGGTTGGAGTGCTGTTATCACCAGAACTAAACTTCCCACTGTTCTTCAGGAAAATCCTCCAGCACATTTTTTGGTTTTCCAGCATCTTCTGCATATTTGAACCCTTTCCAGTAGTGACTGTATGATTTTGAGATCCATCACTGAGGACACTGAGGACAATTGAGGGACTCATATAATCAAAAGGTCCAAACATTCGCAGATGCTCAAGAAGGCAACATGAAGGATGAAGATGAATACATAATTTATATCATTTTTTTCATTTAGCACTGACCTTTAGAAGATAAATCAAATATTTACATGTTTCCCAGAACACAAAATAAGTACAATTTACCCTGATAATCAGCTGCAGAAGTTTTCACCTTTCTATGTTACCTTTTTGAGCTGTTGCACCTTTGCTGTAGTCCCTCAATGGAATCACCCTGAAGCTTGTATTCGGAGCATATGGAATGTTTACATTTGGCAGGTTTAGTTCTATTAAAACGGACTCTTTCAAATGTATATGTATAATGTATAAATGTATCATTTCTTTTTTGGTTGAGACCAAAAAAACCAAGAGAACCAAATTACAAGTGTGAACACGCACATAGTTTAAGTTGAGTGTTTGGGGAATAACTGGCTGATTGATTCATTACTCTTACATTTATTAAAAAGCAATGTAAATATGAGGAATGGTAATGTAAGTGATTTGTCATATAAGAAGCAATGTTTAAAGAACTGCAAAACAAAGTAGGCCAGAAAGAGCTAAAAGTGCAGGGTTCAGACTCAAGGACGAGTATACAAAGTCCAAATCGTTTTGTAGAAACTGTCAAAGCATAAAAGTATGGCAAACTAAAGATCAGAGACCTAATGCAATAACATACAAACACATGAGCGGAAACAAGAATTCCTCCAAGCTTTCAAACAGCTGCATGAGTGGCCATCTTGCACAAATATGTAAAACACACGGCAGAAATGCAGTGCTTCAGTCGTTGCATGTGAGAAACCCAAAGGACAGAGATCTGAAGTCCATTTCTTCCCTTTTCACAGCTGTGTCTCATATGTTTGTGCGGCCTCTCGCGGTGTCAGCTTTGCTATCCCTCAGTCCCACCTGGCCTCCAGTGTTTTAACAGCCTGCCGTGATGCTGGGTGCTCACCTTCAGGGTGTCCCGAAAATCTAGACAGGACGTAACGGGTGGAGGAATGCGCTTTGCCCCGCTCGACCCTCCCCAAATCTTCACTGCTTCATTTGAGGGTCAGTTTACCCAGAAAGAGTTTTACTGTATCCTTCACAGGGCCGCCCCACTGTTTCCCATCCCGCTGCCTTCAAAAGGCCGCCCCCCGCCTTGAACCAGACAACATGCGAAATAAATATTACTCTGACCCATGTCTCCAACTCTTGGTGCCAGAGTCAAACAGAGCGAGTGAAAAGGAAAAAAAGAAGAGAAGCTTCAGAAGGCCTTTGAGGTGGTGTGGGAGAGTGTGAACGCAAGCGTACGTGTCAGGTTTTTCACATCTTTTGATTTCAGCATCATGCTCCAACCTGCAGGAGCTAAAAGGATTATAACTTAGGCAGACAGACTCAAGAGACAGAGGGATGGGTTTAGAAAGAAATGAATGCTTTATTCAGCAAGGATAAAGTAAGTGACTGTAAAGACATTTATGATGTTACAAAATATTTCTATTTCAAATAAATGCTGTTCTCTTAAACTTTCTATTCATCAAAAGTATCACAAAACGTAAATCACAGTTTTCCACAAAAATATTAATCAGTACCGTTGTTTTCAACATTGACAAGAAATGTTTCTTGAGCAGCAATCAGCATATTAGAATGATTTCTGAAGAATCTGGTGAGACTGAAGACTGGAGTAATGATGCTTGAAAATTCAGCTTTGCATCACAAGAAAAAAATTTATTTGAAAATATATGCACATAGAAACCAGCTATTTTAAATTGCAATAAAAAAAAATTCACAATATTTACAATTTTTCTGTATTTTTTATCAAATAATGCGTCTTTGTGTCTTGGTGAGACTTTTTCAAAAAAAATTATTACCGACCCCCCAATTAACTCGAACTTTTGAATTTCATTGGTCCTGTAGATTGACTGCAAATGCTGCACTTCACAACTTAATATAAAATTAGTTTAATGTATATTACATATTACATATTTATACTATTAAATATTTTTTGATGTGGCTCTGTGGTAGTGTTTCACAGCGACTGTGAAAAAGTGTCCTTCTTTCTTCACTTGATTACTCAAATTCTATCACTCAACAGTTTGCAGTGTGGTTTGAGCTTGTTTAGACTGAGAAGAACTGTGACCTTTTTTATCTTGCTTTTAAGACATGATACAATGTCAGTCCTCCATAGTGTGTAAACAATCAGGAAAGCTTCATTATTTTCCTTTCATGTGATCAGGGTGGCTAAGTTATGTCTAATATATGAAGATGTTGTCATATAATTTTGTCATTTTAGTGCCATTTATTTACCTCCTATGTATTTCCAGCAGGCTGAGTTTTCATTGCAACAAATGTGGATGGTAACAACTTATATTCCTGAAGCCATTGGATAGCTTTGCATTAAGAACATACTGAAAGTTAAGCTAATTTAAGCTATTATTCAATTACAATCATGCCCGCTGTTGTAGCTCTTGTTTCTCATTTATGGACGTGCTTTTCAAGCTTGCGCATGTCACATTTCGTCAAGTGACATGCAACAACCAATACCATTTTAATGAAATAAAACCTGGTGTGAAACCATGTTTTTGTCCCTTTTGGACCTTGGCAGTAAAACATAAAAATAACCATCAATACAACTTTCACTGCATTGAAAAGAGCTGCTCTGATGTTCGGCCAGACCATTTCTTTTGGTGTTTTACAGAACAAAGAAAACTGTACAGGGTCAGAACAAGTAAATTATAACCAAATTAATAGGTTAGGGTTAAGCCCAAAATGAAAATTCTCTCATCGTTTACTCTCATGCTGCTCAGGTTGTACATGACTCTCTTTCTTCAGAAGAAGAAACTCTCTTACTTAACTGAAGAAATTAAGATTTTTAGAGGACGAATCCATCTCTGTCAATCTATATAATGAAAGTGGATAGTAACCCAAAAAATGACACTTGGTAAACTACACCAATTTAAACTATAATCCGTTTCTTCCAGCCAACTTTCATATGCATTTTCACACTTCTTTTGTGTACATTCCCTGCTAATAAAACTTTGTTTTCAAGAGGGTGAGTGCGGCTGAGAGAGAGAGAGATTGTGCTTGAAAGAGAGAGTCATTGGGAGATCTTAGGGTGCTGTTCTGCTTAACTTCCCCTGGTCAAAAGCTCCTCAGTGTGGCTATCCAGGCCGGCAAATCAGCCTGTGCCCGCTGTTTACTGTGCTGCTCACAAGGGCCACCGGAGCTGGAACAAAGGGGGATCTGTTCCTATTGTCCCTCCCCAGAATGACAGCTCTCTGTTGGGCCAAGAGACGGACTGGGGGTATAGGGGGGCCTGGCTCCCACTCACAGGGACGGAGGACAGTTTTAACTGAAACCATGTCTTTCGCTTTTAAGCCCTGAATCAGATGCTGCCTCAATGTAAACACCTGCGGCCATTCACTGATTCTATCTGATGGACACGAAAAGTGCTGTTTACATGGTTCAGGCTGTTACCAATAGGCATTTAACACTGATCGAGGCATAAACGGATATTCGGTGCAGATTAAGCACATTTATTTTCATTGCAAAGTATCCTTAAATGAGAAATGCACACAATAAGCGGCGTAAAGCAAAGAGTGACTTCCTCTCCATCCATCTTCCCAAAACCTAAATCAAAGCAGCCGCTGTTCACATCTGGGACTTCCCTGTTCCCCTGGTGCTGAAGCCACTTTAATGAGTGTACCTGACACCTGCGCTCAAGGCAAAGCTGTTGCAATATCTCTGCGACTGGGTCCTTTAACGCGTGGCTCTTAACTGTACAGAGCGTCTGGAGGTTAATGTGTCGGGGTGACAGAATAAACAGCTCAGGTGAGCTTCAGAAGCGGCGCATTAAACTGAGTGTTTAAGAGGTGCTGAGCCGTAAGGGGCAGGTGGGATTGGCCTCACACAACAGCTGTCTGCCATCTGAGTCCCTATATATCTGGCTGTTTCGGTCATTATAAGCATTTATATAAATCACAAAGGAGTTCTCTGCACCTTCATTGCTTCTCAGCCATGAGAATAAATGGAGACTTTTGCTTAACCTTCTGCGTCTTATATTTCCCCCGAGAAAAAGGCTATTGGTGAAGTTTACATGTTATGTTAATTTAAAGCAAGTTATTTTTATAATCATGCGATCAACACATCCTCATGATTCATTTTTATGAGTTCATTTGTTGAAGATTTGAACCAATTTAAAACCAAATTATGTAATATTTCCTGTTTGTTTTTAAGTGCAACATGAAGAGTGGTGAAATAGCTTAAAGTTGCAATGAAACAGAAGTATACTTAAAAAAAAAAGAAAGATTTTTCAGTTTAAAAAAAAATCTGAGTAGCCCACGTTTTACAAGAAAATTCAATTTCAGTTTTTCTATTTTAAAATTTTGCATTTAATGCAAGGTGTTACTTGACAATTCCTTTGCAATCGTTTATTGGAAATTTCTGTATGAAAACATTTTTAAGTAAATCATTTTTTTCAGTGTAGCGACAGATATTTAATTCCGTATTGTGATGTACATCCGTGTGTAACAGATTATCGAAAAAGAAAAAATGTAGCTTGTGACTTTTTGTCATTGGTTTGACAAAAAGGATTTTGACATTGTGGGCATTGCTGTTGCCAATTTGGGGATTTTGTAGTGACCTTCTCATTGTTGCTGCGACTTTTATTAATGTTTTGTGACAAGGAGCTATTTTGGTGATATTTAAATATATTTGGTGATTTTTGGTGATAAACAAATAAATAAAAAATAAGGCAGACATGCTGTCATTTGTAATGTTTTCTCTGTTCTTTTGTTATCATTTTACATGTAAATACAACTGAAATCAACTTATGTGTATGGTAATTTTATCCGACGATGGCTGGATTTTAGCAGCAAATTGGAAGTAAGTGACTGCACATAATGGGTGGCATTGTCTGATGACAGAAACATAAAAATATGTAAATGAGAAGTTTTATTGGGAATTTGGGTGTTAAAATAGGAATAAGACATGATGACGCAATGGATATGCTAATTAGTGCATGATGTCATATAATGACATTTAGCAACTTTTCATGAAGGCATTTGGCAACACTTGTATTGCACTCAAAAGCAGCAGCAGATAAGCGAGAACTTGCAGGGGCAGAGTTTAAACAGACGAAATGAATAGAGATGTGCATTTTGCTGAGTGTGTTATTGTGCTGATATTTTAAGGACTACCGTGGACAGCTGACTAAATTTTTGAGGTATTCTTCATATTCTGTGTAGTGATCAGTTCACAGCAGTGATATAAATTAATAATTTCCCCATGTTTAATAGATTTTTTGGCCTTTTATATAATTTTTTTCTAAAAGTGTGCATCCTTTTCATCAAATTCTTAAACTTTAATCAGTCAGTTAGAATAGACGTAGATTTGGGGCCGTTACACAGAAGCTTTATTATAAGGGCCATTTAGATGCATTTACCCTCTGTTTAAATGCAGGACATGAATGCATTTAAACCTGCCAGTTACAAATGCATAATACTTTTTTGATATTTTAAACAAAAACGTTAAATACTGATATTGTGAAATGAATTTTAAACAAATGAAAAGATACTTGTAATGTGAAATTAAATCTGCCTGTATGTGGCAGCAAGTCACTGTTAATCGGTGAGTCACATTGCGACTGACCGAATCATTAAACGTTGATTCATTCAGAACAAAACTGGCATGTTGGCTCAGAGAGCAGCAAATTGAAATTATATTTGTTTTGGCGAAAAGACCAAAAACATTCAATACTGTGTCTAAAACGTAGTTCCCATTTGATATTAAATTTCTCAGTTATTGAACTGCTGTATAAAAAAATCGTCACATTGTAATCATTCTGCCTTTTTGTGGAAAAAATGCGTCTTCCAACGTGAATACGATAACTATATAAATATATAAATTTCTGCCCCCGTTTCTTGAATTTTGTGATCATTCTAAATACATTTCAACAGACTGAATCACGCAGTGAAAGAACGCACACTGGTGTAACCTACTAGACTTCCTATGGCTTTAGCTAACTTGGTAGCTCTCATGAGTCATGGACAGGATAATTAGCTGTAAATTCTAGGCACAGGTAGCTTAGTCTGTTGTTCATCACCACTCACAACCACACTAAGACAAACACAACACAACCTTGGAAACGAGGGAGGGCTATCACTTTCTGGCGTCTCTCTGCATGTCTGGTTGACGTGCGCAGGTGGACCAACTCCAGGTAAGGCTAAATCACCAAATCTAATAATACAAACATCAAAACCTGTCTTTTTAGGAGAAGAGTGTCGTGTAGGCTAATAAATAGTTTAATGTACTGTAATTTGTATTAATGTGATGACAAATTTAATTTAAAACATTAGAATTGATAATTGGCATAACGTTTCCTTCCCAGGGGGGGGCGTTTATTCAAACGGCGATAAATTATTACAGAAATACATTATCACTAACTTGTCTATCGTTCACTAAATCAAAACAACAAAAGTATCGTTTTCACTGAAGATGGCTACACTAAGAATGACTCCCACTTACATTGTACAAAACCATGTAAAAAATGGCCGTGAATTTAACGGTAAAATACTGTAAAGATGCTACAGTAAAAACCTGTTAAATGGTTAACGGTAGGTTCCCCTACTATATACGGTGAAAAACAGTATTGGACATTACATATATTGGACATTAATTTTACGGTAGTATACCGTTTTTGGAAGTGAAAAAGACCGTATAATTTACAGTGAATAACCGTAATTGACATTCCCAGAATTCCCTGCGTAACATTTCAAATTTGATGTTTTTTTGTTGAAATTTCTATTTTTTAGTTTTTTTCTTATCAGTTTTGTATATTAGGGTTGTGTGTTACCCCTGATGTTGTTAAATGAATGTTTATTTCAGTGTCATGTGTGTTACCGTGATGGTGTTTAGTGTTTGTGTGAATGACACTGTGCACCTTTTATATATGTTAATATTTAAAAACTGCTGCTTGTGATGGGCTTTAGTTCATTATGTGACTTTCTCATCACCACCTGCATTTGGTGGTTATCAGTGTATTACAAAGGTACAAAACAGATTTCAGTACTTCAATAGGTTGGTATATTAACATTTTTATCAGTTAATGAAATTACGGTATTTAACTGTAATTTAAGTTAAAACCGTAAAACCTAAGATGTTGCTACTGTATTTTTTACGGTAAACTTCCGGCAACCACAGCTGCCGTTTTTTTACCATAAATTTTTACGGATTTTTTTTTTACAGTGTAGCCATTGCGCTTTGTTTGTTTTATGATGAGAATTCGCGGATTCACTTTCTCCTCGAGAAGAAAACGGGCAGGTGCTCAAGCCCCCCTTGAATTTCTCTTACTGTAGTGTGGTGCCTAGCCTGGAGGATTGTGCAGTATTCATCGCCAGAGTTAAGTCTGTCTTTTCACGGGAAGGTCCATTATGACCTATGACAGGACACATTTTCATTCATGCCAGCTTTAAAGTCCCAACGAGGGAACTTTTAAGGCAGGTGTCGTACATTGTCATGCTCGTGTAACGGTGTGTCACTTAATTTCTGCCCCCCCAAGAGCTGTTAGCTTTTACATTTACCATTTGGCCACTTTTTTTATTGCAATCCAAGTTTATCAGTCCTTGCTTTCCTTGAGAAACGAACCCATCTAGCGACATGCTTAGTTCAAACTATAGGAAAAGAGTTTTAAAAGTTTTTGCGCTATATTGAGCTGTGTAATCTACAAGAAAGTGATTAATAATAGGCTAACAGTAGGCCTACTATTTTTCTATAACGTTCTTCTGCAATAGTGTTTGCTCAAAGCACTGAACAATACCACTTTATTTTTTACTTATCTGCTTGTTAATTTAGACGTTTAGGTTACATATAAAAGTTTGAAACACGGGGTCAGACAAACCTCCTATAATTCAGCCTACAGCGTGAAACTAACGTTTTCTACTCGCTTTTGAGATGTTCTGATTGTAATCTCTACCCTCAGGTACGATCTCCAGCACTACAGCTAATAACAGCAGTATAATTCACTCTCCTTGATATGTTGCAACATCTTTACACAGCGAGACGCGCGTCGGGGCAACTTGTTGTCGCCGCAGGTGCATTTCTGAAAACGCGCATCCATGAAGCGCGTAAAGCATCTCCACCCATCATTACAGTTCAGAGACGAGCATCTGCGGAGATAACCCACCGGCCCTGCCGTTTTCAGTCGCCTGCGTCCTCATACCTCCCTCTCTGCGCTTTGTTGGCGGAGTTTATGCGGCTCCGCTTCGCTCCTCCTCCAGTTTGCCATCTGTACTCAGAGCTCTGTGCGTCTACAGGTTGAGCGTCTCCAGGATTGGTTTAAAACAATCGCAACAGGTTACAAGTGCGTTAATGAATCCGAGAGCGTTCTCGAGTGGGCGAAATGTAGGAACAACATAACTTATTAAACCAGCGTTAACGTTTCAGTCATCACCTATTTGGATTGGCTCATTTATATTAGTGTGAAACTCTGCGCGAAAGTTCATCATGGTTTCGTTGCTGGATTTAAGCGCTCTTGTTCTGTCGCTCGTTTGGGGATATTGCGTCCTGGCGGAGACGGTCTTTACAAACTTTACTCTGGACAACGAGGTCCACTCTAGTTTCATCCACCGGCGCTTGAAGAGCCAGGAGCGCCGGGAGATGCAGCGGGAGATCCTGTCAATCCTCGGGTTACCGCACCGGCCGCGTCCGCACCTCCACGGCAAGCACAACGCCGCGCCGATGTTCATGCTGGATCTGTACAATGCCATGTCCACTGAGGGAGAGGAGGAGGGCTTCTCGTACCCCTACAAGCCCGTTTTCACCACTCAGGGACCGCCGATCGCGACCCTTCAGGACAACAACTTTCTGAACGACGCGGACATGGTCATGAGCTTTGTTAATCTAGGTAAGATGCACTGACAGTTCTGGGATGTCAAATGCCATAATTTAACCTGCCAAGTGAAACTGCGCCCACCTATGATGCTTAAATTGAAACCAATTCAACTATATTCAAATCCATACAGTGCAAATGGTCTACATAAACGCTCGTATTTGATCATAATGTGTAGCCTACTATGAAATAGTAATTTATAATGGAGTTAATAGGTAAAAGAAGCACTAAAGAACATTAGGACACAATTTTGACAAAAATGTCGTCCATTTAATGAACTTTATTACAAGGCGCTCTGGAATAGCCTACTTGATTCTGATTGGTCAAAAAATCTTCGTTTATAAAACGGATAGTTCTGGTCTGTGCTTCTGATTGGTCAATTTAGCCATCCAGCTGTGTTATTTTCCACAATATGTAACCGTCTCTGTGAAATCCAGGCTAAAGTCTCAAAATCTAATTATGAGTTAACAAGCATCAAAGTTTGATTTGAACCATTCATTTCACTATGATTTAAATTTTTGTGAGGCGAAACACTTGTTCACCAATCACAGTGTTTTATTCTGCTTTGTTGAGGCCCTTTCATGAATTTGCTTAATAAAAGTGAAAAGTGAGCATCCTAATAACAATTTGTGCCCTCAGTATTTTTAATACGCAGTAACTGTTTGATCAAATCAGTAAGACCGTGCTACGGTTATGATGAAAAATCACACCCTTGGGGTTTTATTCCCATTGTACCCTATCATTGAGAACATTATGTGGGTTAAAACTTAGAAAACAACATATTTTGGGTCAAATTTGATTGATAGTTTTACAAGAAACAATTTCAAACATGCATAACTCTGCTTTTCAGTGTTTGTTTAGATGTTCTTGACAATGTCACAGAGTCTGGTTCCAAAAGCGAAACCGATGTGGTTTATTTTGGAAGACAAAAGCGGCTAATGAAACTGCAGCACTTGAATGTGAAACATCATGATGGGGATTGCATTTCTATTCTATCTGAAAAGACAAAAATCAGATTGATCCTCTGCCTCTTCATGTTTTGGCATCGAGAGGAAAGAGCTGCCACAGAAATCAGATAATAACAGGACCGAGTGAATAATAACTGGCCTAAGAATGGGGATTTTTCCCCCTCCCCTGCAGTCTTAGATGTTTTATTTGTTCCTGGGCCAAATAGCACACATAGTTCTCTCCTTCATTGTTCGTTTGATTTTATTAGGCCACTTATCTGTGCAAAGTCTTAACATTGGCGTTATTTCCAAGCTCCTAATGCGGGTGAATGCAAACCTATATTTGCATTGTGTGTTTTGGGCAGTGATAATAAAGCACTGTCGCATTCCCAAGCGTCTGCTGTCTCAGCGCCAGCTGTGTCCTCCGCTAATGTTCAGGTGTTCAGAGTTGGCTGTCTGGGAGCTCAACGGTCTCTTTATCTTCAGTAATGATATCAGCTGACAGAGGCACAAGTGTTTTGCTAAGTGCAAAGTACGTCTCATGACTCGTTTGCTTAACTGCAGTGAGAAAGCCTTTGGGGCCACTCACGTATATTCTTGCATTCAAAAGCGACAATGGAATGACCCTTAACTATGGAAACCATAGTTTCTGCCAATAACATTTATTGTTGCTACTGTAAAACCATGACACATAATATATACATGTCAGTTTGATTAATGCCTTTTCTTCAGCACCGTGGTAGCTACGGTTCACTGTTTTATTATAAGAACAATAACTGTAATAACTTTGGTATTTTGGCAACACGTCTTGTATGAACGCTCCCAGGTCACCATTCAAGCAGCTTTTAGTCATCCACCTTTACCTCCGCCTAAAGTGTAATCTTTGACACCGCCTAACTTTGCCTGCCTTAATGCTTCATAAGTACCTGACTTGTCTTATCAGCAGCCTGTTAGTTTCCTCATTAAAGCGTCATCATCTGCACGCAAGCACAACACTGCCATGCAAAGTGTGATTTATTGTCCGATAAGAGCAATTATGTTGTTAAGGGTGTGATTTGTATCGCTTTTTATTGGTAAGATGGGTTGGATGTGATAGTTAAGTGACAATCTGAATTCTTTTGAAGCTATAAAACCTTTATGACGTCTCAAACCTCTATGACTTTGTTTCTTCTGTGGACACAAAAGAAGATATTTGGACTGATTTAAAGGTTTGGAATGAAATGAGGGTCAGGAAATGTACTGTAAATTGGCCCTTTAAATACTGATCAAGAATTACAAACATTTTGTTTATTATAATGAAAAGAAATTATTAATCTGAGAAAGGCTAATGTGTGTGTCTGTGTGTGTAAGTAAGTGTTTGACTATAAGGAGGGAGGTGACAGTGTTTCTTATTCTGAAATGTGTAATTATCCAGAGGACTGCTGTATTGTGCCTATTTTGGACAAGCACTGACACAGATGGATTTGACCACAGAGGCTCGCAGAATCAAGGGCCTCTCTCTCTTTCTGCTTCACTTTCGTGCTTCCCATCAGCTTTAAATGAAACAACCTGCTGTAGCCGCTCCATTCAACCAAACTGAAGTGCCACAGCACACCTTTTATATTAAACACAGTGTCACTTTCCCCTTTGGCATTTTGCAGGAAGAATGTGAAGATATGTGTTTATATTTACTTAATTTTCACTGTGGTGGTCACGTAGTTGCTATATTGCATTAGGCCCAGAGAACACTGCATGGATGCCATACGATACGAGGGTTTTGCTTTCTTCACTAAATCTGCGATCCATAAACTTGACAGTTAATCATAACAAAGATGTTTTACATAAGCAAAATAAACACAAGGAAAACAAAAAGAGTTCACACAGAAACCACATGCGATCCAATAACATCTAAAGAGTTTTTAATGTTTAATGGGATATGTTTTTTTTGTTTTTTGTTTTTTTTTTGTTTTTCTTTTTTTTTTTTGCAAATCATTTAAATTATTGAAATGCCCAATTATGTTTCCACGGTTTTAAGAAGAAATTTATTATGAGTGTTTTTTTTTTTACTGTCGAGCTGAAGAAAAGCTCTATATATTTTTTGGTCTTTTTTTATTTGTTTTTTTTTTCCTTTTTTTCTTGTTACTGCATTTTCCTTCCTTTCAGTGAAGAAAAGCTCCTGCATTCTGTTGCAGATTTCAAAGTTTAATTCAGATAAACCAATGTTTCAATCAAAAAACCTTCTTCCTAAACCATTTTCCTAAAGAAAAAAATCACACATGTGAATTGGATGCCCAAATATGGTATTTGATGATCTGTGTCAT
Source organism: Sinocyclocheilus anophthalmus (assembly GCA_018155175.1). Lineage (NCBI taxonomy): Eukaryota > Metazoa > Chordata > Actinopteri > Cypriniformes > Cyprinidae > Sinocyclocheilus > Sinocyclocheilus anophthalmus. The sequence continues at coordinate 15,436 of JADLZN010000667.1, read as the reverse complement.
GGCTGTAAAACAATGAGAGGAAAGCTGATTGGAGAAGTCCTATCTCTAAATATTTTTTTAAAAATACACTGATTCATCTGGAGCATTTTGAGAACAAGTGAGTGATTTACAATTATGAACATATCCCGTATTCCAGAAAGAATGGAAGTGTCAGTGTCTGTGTCTTTGCTTCCTTAGTACCAAGCCACTCTGTGACTGGCAGCGTTTTTGTATGAACGCCATCTCGTCTAATGATCTAGAAAAACTTGCCGAAAACTTGTCATACGCTAAAATATGAAACACATGCAAACTTATGAAATGTAAGACTCAAAGTTTACTCAAAACTGAGACTCATGTCTCAAAAATTAACTTTTCTTTATCTAGATGATTTTCAAAGACAAAAAATCTGTCAGAGGATGTTTTTAGTTGTTTTTTGCAGCACTTAAGTGTGAGAAACCCATTTTACCCTCAAAAGGGTTTGAGAAAAAGTCAACAAAAGGCAGAGGAAGTAGTAAAAATAGGGTACACTAAGTAGGAAATATGAAGATACTCTACTCACTGTAGTTATTACACCTTCAAAATAGTCCCAGCACTAAACAAAAAAAAAAAAAAACAAAAAAAACCCAAAAAAAAAGCAGTCATGAAAAAAAAAAGGCAAATTTTGGACATAAAGTATGTGGGTCAATTGACAACTAAGCCCTATTCGCAGGGATTAGGATACCGGTGACTCAGTAAGGCCACCTGAGCTTCATCTACAGAGCTGCTTTCTTTCACATGCTGATTGTATTCTGCAGGAGAATCTGTGCTGACAGCGCTGAACGTCTGCCTGCGGTTCTGTCCACTCAGCAGCTTTCCTGATCCCTCAGTTATACGTGCAGCAGCTCACTCGTTTGATCTTATCTTATCTAGTCAGGAACAATATGATCGATTTTCTTCTTTTCAAAGTCAAATCAGAAGCCGATTTAGATCCAGCTGGAGCGTTTGCTCAGAGCGGTCGAGTGACGTGTGCACAGACTGCAACTGCTGAGAATTTGGTGTTTGTTGAAACATACAGAACAGCGATGCACCATTCATGAGAAATCAAAGCATAAAAAAGAAGCGAAAAAAGAAGGATGACGCATGGAAAGAAACATGAAGCATTTGACGTCCCTACAGGAGGTACTGGAGTTTAATGCTTGACTAAATATCTCTCCACTCGAGGTTAAGCGACACTGAGCAAATGATGCTTCAAAAATGCATTATGTATTGAAGTACTTGTATTTTTTGAACTATCCCATTGGAAAGATTTCTATAATATCTAAATCGTTTCTCTTAGACAGCAATAAGAATTAATGGAGAGCAAAAGGAGACTTTGGCCTGAGAAAAAGACCCTAAGAGTGTCTCAAACAGTGCTCAGATTTGCCAAGATATAAAATCTGCAATCAAATCTCAGAGATTTCTCATCAAGAGCAAATGATTTGAACTATGTTACATGAATTTTATAGCTTTATATTCTTTCTTTTTGAAAACAGATTTCTCATTGGTTCCTTCTAACGTGTACTGTACCATTCAAATGTTTTGGATTAGTTTTCTCTGAAAGAAATTAATACTTTTATTCAGCAAGGATGCATTAAAGTGGGACCAAGAGTTGCCAGGTAAAGGATCTAAATATCACAGAAAACAATATATAGTTCAAATAAATGCTGTTCTTCTGAACTTTCTATTCATCAAAGAATAGATTATGAAAAAATGTTTTACACAAAAATATTAAACAGCGTAAGTGTTTTCAACATTTATAATAATAAGAAATGTTTATTAAGCAGCAAATCAGCATATTAGAATGATTTCTGAAGGCTCATGTGACACTGAAAACTAGAGTAATGATGCTGAAAATCCAGCTTTGTATCACATGAATAAATTACACTTTACAATATATCCAAATAGAAACAGTTTTTATTTTTTTTAAATTGTAATAATATTTCACAAAATTATGGTTTTTACTGTTTTTTTTTTAAATTAAAAATTATTACTAAGGCCAAAACTTAACAAGACATTGGTGGTTAAATGTTAAAGTTTGGGGCTTATAAAATTTTTATATTATTTATTTTTCCCTGTTTTGTCAATGTATTGTTCTCAAGTTAAAGTATGACTTTCATAATAAAATGCATTATCTATATATATAAATTATCTATATAATAATATAAAAAATACCACTGGAAAACTTGATTGAAAGTGAAAAGGTGTAACATCTGAGCAATAAAATGCTCCTCTGGGATAGTTCAGCTTTAGCATCAGAATTCCGTGCTACTCTTCCTCAAGTGGATCAAATCTGTGATCTGTGAGTTCTGACCTACAAATCATCCTACATCAGCGATGGAAATCAGTCCTGTAAAGCATTCAGACAGGCAGAGCAAACGAGCAAAGGCATTCCGACATGAACATAGACAGACAGACACGCGAACAATGGACAGAACAGTCCAGGAGAGATCCAGAATGAGAAGACAGACCTGGTCTGCGAATATCCTGGGTTTGTGCTCAGGCACCACCCCTACCCTCAGCTCGTCTTCCACAGCCATGAGTCTTCACAGAAAACAAGAAAGCGAAGGAGAAAGAAAGGACAAGAAAGAGAAAGACATTATTAGTTCCAATGCACATTATTGAGATCAGACAATCAAAAATAAGTGTTCATCTGCCACAAATATCATCGATAAAAGCTTCGATTGTGGTATAAACTGTAGTAGTTTGGCTGATTTGGTCCAATCTGAACAGCATACTGTGAGAAATTCCATCAAAATATGTCTTGTTATGTCACATAATGACATATTTCCATCATCCCATGGGAATAAGTGAGCTGATAAATGAAAATGGGCCATGCAGTATGGCTTCCGCTCTTACTGGCAGCTTATTTCAGCAATTACACGCCATTGAAGTGGCCGCCAGCGTGCATCAAAGTGACGTTCGGCTTCATACACAAAACAGGGATGTTTTCATATCTCCACATGAACATTTCCTCTCTGGAAATCACATCAGATACTGTTTTTAGGCACAAGCGGCAGCAGAACAAACCACTTTAATAGGCCCAAAACTGGTGTGATTATCAAGTGAACTACGGTTTTCTAAGGAAAGATGTGTTTTGTGATGTCTGGTTTGATATATGTTGACAAGACAATATGTATGCATGATTTGTTTTTGCTCGGTATGTCGCACCCCATTTTAGTGAGCCGGTCGTTTGTGACTGACCCATTCTTTAAGACCATTGCATTTGGTTTTTTTTTGCATTATCAAAGAGGTTTTTATTATTGGATTGTTACGGTCCCGTGTTGCGTGTTTCTGACCTAGTGTTTGACTTGTTACTTTTTTTTTTGATGTTTGTTTTTTTTGTGAGTTTTTTTTGCTTTTTTTTCTGTCTTGGGGTTTTTTCGGACAGTTGCTTTTTTTTTGGTTTATTTCTGCCGTGTTGTGCTGCTTGCTGTTGTGACTCTGTTTGATTGTTCCGGTGCTTGGCCAATTTAGGTTGAGGTTCCTAGGACTCATGCCCGTATTTCCTTCCTCCCCCCTCTGCCGCCCCCCCCCACCCCCCCCCTCCTGTCCCCCCCCCCCCTCCCTCCGTCCACTGCTCTCTTACCCTCTATGCTTTTTATTCTTGCCCTTCGTTTTGTTTCTCGACCCTGTGTGTCTCCCCACCACATCACCACCTTCCCTCGTTATCTACTATTCTCCCCCGGCGGGCACCCCCCCCTTTCTCTCCTCTGCATTCTCCCTTTTCTTCTCCCCCCCCCCACTCTTTGGACAGCCCTCACTAGTACCTCCTTTTTCCCCTAGAATGTTTTTGTTCTTGCTCGCTTGATTATCTCCCCCCCCCCATTACTCCCCCACCCTGTTTGTGGCCTTCTTTTCTTTTTTATCCCTGTTCTTCTGCGTGTCCCCCTGCCATGCCCCGTCCCCCCCCCCCCCCAATTACTCCACTACAACTATCCCACCCCCCCATTGCCACCCCCCTCACTTAGTCTTCCCCCGCAGCCCCCTCTCCCCCACAGACTTCTCAGTTTGCCCTCCTTCCCTCCCCCATCCCCGACCCACGGTCCCTGTCCTTGTGTTACTTTTTTCCCATTCGTTTTTTTTGTTCTTCTTTTATTCTTGTTTTCGATCCCCATCCCTCTTTTTCTTTGCCCACCACCGCGTATGGAGCGTGTTTGGTTATAGGAGTCTATTTCCACCCGATCACACTGTTGGGCACAACACAAATACAGTATGTCGACAAAGGACCTGGACTTTTCTGGTATGTCAGTTCACAGAGCAATACTACCACACTGCCTCAACAACCCTTATGGTGATTACCATGATGATTTTTTTTTGTTTTTCGGGATAAACAAGAGATCGTAGACATACGTGGACACATGATAGATATCATCTTATCTCCAGATATTATTATCTATGCATCCTTAGTTAATTCACAGGTTGTATCACCCCCATAATAGATAGTTTCATTTGGTATATAAGAATTATAGGAAATGGCACGCTACAAAATCATCTCTTCTTGTCCCCTAAGCAATGTCCTTGTTATTGCTCGCGTTCCCACTCTAACAGTATAGAATGTTTAATACAGTCATTTTTGTACATCAATATCTGAAAGGCTAACAATGAAAGACTTAAAAAAGGCTTTTTTCTCCCAGTACAAAGGTTCCATGTTCTTCTAAATTATTATTTATATCAACATCACATTACAAAAGAGATTTTCTAAGAATTCATTTCAGTCCTAAATGAATCCAATATTTAAGTTTCTTGATCTATAATTCATATCTCTATGTTTATTTCACAAACAGCACCACACAAAATAAGATATTTATTTCACAGCATGCCTGTATCACAACTCACTTACCTCATGTTAAATATTTTATACTGCATCTTCTTGACATTGTACATTAATCATAATACTGAAACATACTGAACACAACACTGATTTGTTGTGTTAATATTTATCTGTGAAGGTGAAAACAAATCCAGGTCATATTTCACCCCCCCCAAAAAAACAAGGATATATTTGGATAAAAATGAAGCTTCTTTTGTATTTTGCACTGTGACACCTTTTTTTTTTACACTGATGTAATGAAATCAGCATCAATTTAAAGCAGCACAACAATTCTTATGGTATACAAATACTTTAATTGCAGTAATATATTATATATATATATATTATATCTATATATATATATATATATTCTATATAATATTCATAATTAAATAAAAATATAATGTATTTAAATTAAAGGGTTAGTTCACCCCAAACAATGAAAATTCTGTCATTAATCACTCAACCTCATGTCGTTCCAAACACGTAAGACCTTCGTTCATCTTCGGAACACAATTAAAGATATTTTTGATGAAATCTGAGGGCTCTCTGACCATCCCATAGACAGCAAGGTAACTACCACATTCAAAGTCCAGAAAAGTACCAAGATGATTGACAAAGTAGTCTGTGTGACATCAGTGGTTCAACTGTAAAGTTACAAAGCTACGAGAATACAATTTTTGTGGACGCACGTTCACGACAGTATCATGATGCGAGAGTTTGTTTGTGGGGCGCCGGCGCTGACAGATCCAGCGTGATGAGTCATTATGCCAGATCTGGGGTCAGCGCAGCCCACACGCTAGCGGTGTCTGCTTATCCCAGAGGAGGGTCAGAGACCCTCAGATTTCATCTAAAAATACTTATTTGGTTTCCCAGAAGATGTCTTACAGTTGGACACAAACACGAAAGTGTGGTAATTAAGATATAAGTTAACATTTGGGTGAACTAACCCTTGAAATGAAATGATAGGCATTGATTTGTTGTGCTGTCTTAACGGAAAACACTGCCTTTTTCGAGAACCATATTAGCTCCTACTTCGGAGCAGGGTCTAACCAGCACAACTAATCGTGACGTAAGTAGACATTGATTGGCCAAACGCGTACGAAAACGCCCTCACCCGCCATGATTTAAAACGCCGTGTAAACATACTGTAAACATTGTGTCAACTTATTCCGCAAGTATGGAGAACAACGATAGATGGACAGACGCTGAAGTGCAGCCACTTGTAGCAAATGTAGCACTGCCAGAACGTTTCCGTTCTTTCAATCGCTTTACGTAGCCTATACGTCGACATTTCATGTCCATTATCGTGAAACCCGCGAGACAACAAAAACACCGCTCCGATCACAGCGTCCTCCATCCTCCTGTTGTTAACGTTGTTCTTTGTTTCCGTTGTTGTCTACGTACCACGGTCGGTGCGAATGCAACCCTTTAAATGGTACTGGGAAATAGTTTGCGCAAAATCTTCCCAGTACTTTAGTACTGTACATTTAGTTCTGGATCTAAAGTGGTGCCGAAAGGCCCTATTTTTAGCATCTCGTCAAAAATGACAAAGAGTTCTATATTTTCCTTTTAAAACTGACTTTGCAAATGTATACGCAGCCCTGAAAATAGGCTAACATTCCGTCACATAACCAACGGGACCCCCTGCTGCACAAGAGCGTTGCGGGGACTATTTCAGGAATTAGAGTATAGTTCCTAGCCATATCGGCTTAGAAAATTGCAACTTTTAATTTTCCGTTGGTCTTGGTACACGATGTAACTACAGAGAGTCAAGTTTTAAATAGGAAAATATCGAAACTCTTTGGTAATTTTCGAGCGAGATGCTAACGGTCTATCAGATTCAATGATCTATGCTAAGCCAAGCTAAAAGTGCTACCGCCAGACCCGGAGAGCGGCTGAATGGATTCGAAAACGGTAAAACTCAACTGTTTGAACTCTAGGGGAGTTGGAAAATGAGCCTATTTTCAAAAATAGTGGAGTGTTCCTTTAAATTAATAATTTGCTTTTTTTTTGGAGTGAAACATGACCTTGATCAGGTTTTGTGAGATCCAGCCATGAATTTCAATATTAGAAATCATATATGAGGCTTGTGTATGCATATAAGCAAAGTTTCTGAAGTTTGGAAATATCAGTTTTTATTGCATATATCAAAACAAATGGTCTTGACACTGAAACTGATATTCCTGCAAGGCCTGAACAACTGAAAGCCAAATGTGATGAGAAGCGGTTGACACATGAGAGCGCTGTTCTTGTGATAGCACATAGAGATATGGAGAACATGAACATCTGAGATATGATCTCTTCTGATGTGTAAGACACGTCCATCACACAGTATGTTCCAGAACACAGTGAAGAGAGAAGTGCAGCAGAGAACTTGAACAGGCAGTTCAGGAAGAGAGGATTCTGGGTATTTTCAAGATGTTCTGCTACAATTATTGATGGCTATTTGGAAGAGAAATCGCCAGCACCTTTTCTATTTTCAAGATAAACAGGTAGAAGCCAAATAAAGGCTTGTTTAAAAACATTATTATTGCATTACACTACCTCATCTCATTCTTAAACCTGTACTATTTATTTATATTTTATTTGACAATTTTTCCTTTTGTGTTCCACTGAAATATTAATATACAGGGTTGGAATGAGGAGGGTGAACAAATAATCACAGAATTTTGATTAATGGATGAACGATCCTTGAAAGAGCTTTTGCAATTTCTCTTTCGGAACAAGTTATTTAAACATTAGCAATTCATGAACCAACTTCTCTTTTCAGCTCAAGCACAGTCTGTCCATGTCAGGTTGTTTCCGCAGATGGCACCACACTTAAAATAACAAATATATATTGCAAACATACGACTGCCTCCATTACAAACACATCCCGCTCATCCTGAGATCATTCCAGAGAGGTATTGCACTAATACACATCAAGGAAGAAAGAGACTTGATGATTTATATTTGTATGCCCTTTTGGGAGTAAGAACCCGGTCTCCCTTCACCATCTGAGTGTCTTGACTCCATGTCTTCATCCCTAGAATTGGATCGAAATAGCAATATACTCTGTGACACAAAATATGTGGTAAGTGCTGCATTACAGGAAGTTACATCATCATTTCATCAACTAGTGGGTATATTATAACAGTGAACTAAATATTGGAAGATGGGTCTCTGTAGATTCACAAAGCTGAAAAGAATCCAAATTACAGAATAATAAAAATGATGAAATTAAACAAAATAAAACAACAACAGGAAGGAAATGAACCCAGTTCATCAATTAAAAGTAGCTTTGTGATGACACACAACATGGCAATTACAAGATAATTCAACATAATTGGCAGTCGCTCTAGAAATCCCCTTATAAAATGTATAAAACATATACAAACTGACCCTAAAAAGCATTTGGACATCTGTATCGTTCTAAAAAATGTCTGAATATCAAACGAAATATAAAATAACAGTGGATCTAAAAAAATAAAATAATTAAAAAAATTAGTGAATTAAATGTAAAAAAAAAAAAAAAATAAATACTAATAATATTTTTTATAAAATGTAATAATGTAAGATTTTTAATAAAAAAATGATTAAAATGTAAATTAATACTTTTATTCAGCAGGGACACATTAAACTGATCAAAAGTAACAGTAAAAAAAAAATTGAAAAAAATGTATCACAGTTTCCACATAAATATAAAGCAGCACAACTGTTTTCATCATTGATTAAAAAAAAGGTTTCCTGAGCTGCAAATCAGCATATTAGAATGATTTTGAAGGATCATGTGACACTGAAGACTGGAGTATGATGCTGAAAATTCAGCTTTACCACAGGAATACATTACATTTTTAAATATATTAAAATAGAAAAATAGTTATTTTAAATTGTAACAATATATCAGAATATTACAGTTTTAGCTGTATTTTTGGCATAAGAGTTCTCTTTTAAAACATTTAAAACTTTTGAGTGTATTACGGTAGTGTATATAGTGTTTTATCACTTGTCATGAAATGCTTTTCTTGAAAGGTGCGCTTATGTAATATTTTTAATTAATGCCACTTTATTTGACATTTTGATCTTGTTTTCTAATGAAATGACATTCAGACATTTTTAAGTTTGGTTTAAATATACAAATACTTTTTCAGGCCACTATTTCTAAACAGCATTACTGTACATAAGGGGTCTTTGTCAAATGAATTTAGAAGGAACCGAAGTAATTACACAGTGAGCGTGATCACATGACCACCGCTCAATGTTTCTCCAGCCTTTTTTTTCTTTCATATTACCTGTCAATAATTCCTTTAATCTGGTTGTCTTTCTCCATCTGCTGCTGTCTCAGTCTCCTCTCGCTGTTCTCCAGTCGGCTCTGATACTGCAGCAGGATTTTATTGGTCTGCTGCTCCTGAGTTAACATCCTCCTCTCGTACTCCTCCAGCTTGCGGTGCGACATCATCAGACGCTCCTTCAGAGAGTTGATCTCCTCCTCGTATTCACGCACCTGCGTCCAGAGAAGAGATGAAGACAGCAGGCCTGTTATCAGAGCAGATGTTACCCTCATCTTGATGGCTTCCTTGAGACAGTAAGGTAAGAGGTAGGTGAGTGAGTATCTAAAAGTGTCAAAAAGTTGTAAAAGTATCAAATTCAAATTAAAAAAAATAATAATAATAAAATAAAATTACTGAATTAAAGGAAAGTAAAAAACTAAATGTATTAAAGTGTTCAAACATTAAAATAATTGTTTAAAAATGATAATTATTATCCCTAAGGACTTAATACAATTAAAACTACTATTAAAATCTGCAACAACAGAATAAAGAAAAAAGAGTTAAAGTAAAAGTAAAAATAAAAAGTATCAAAATAGTTACAAATAATTGAATTCTTTTTGTGAAACTTATAATTAACAAGAATTATCCATTAAATGGCTTTAATAAACTTTAAAATATTATTAAATCTGCACACCAAAAGTATCAAAGTCTTAAAAAGCTTATTAAACAGCACATAAAGTATTAAATAAAATTAAAATTATAAATTAAACTTCACTAAAAAATGTATGAAACTGAATGAACTTAAAAATAAAATAAGAATTTAAAAATAAATAAAGGTAAAAAAAAATAAACCAAATAAGTTGTGAGAACTACAAGTAACAAGATATTATCTATTAAATGGATTTAATAAACTTTCAAAATATTAATGAGATATGCAAAAATCTGCAAAACAAAGTATTCAAAGTCTTAAAAAGTATTAAAAGCACATACAAGTATTAAATAAAATTTAAATGATAAAATTTAAATTTAACAAAAAATTTAATGGAAATGAATTATTTAAAAATAAATAAAGGTAAAAAAAAATAAACCAAATAAGTTGTGAGAACTACAAGTAACAAGATATTATCTATTAAATGGATTTAATAAACTTTCAAAATATTAATGAGATATGCAAAAATCTGCAAAACAAAGTATTCAAAGTCTTAAAAAGTATTAAAAGCACATACAAGTATTAAATAAAATTTAAATGATAAAATTTAAATTTAACAAAAAATTTAATGGAAATGAATTATTTAAAAATAAATAAAGGTAAAAAAAAATAAACCAAATAAGTTGTGAGAACTACAAGTAACAAGATATTATCTATTAAATGGATTTAATAAACTTTCAAAATATTAATGAGATATGCAAAAATCTGCAAAACAAAGTATTCAAAGTCTTAAAAAGTATTAAAAGCACATACAAGTATTAAATAAAATTTAAATGATAAAATTTAAATTTAACAAAAAATTTAATGGAAATGAATTATTTAAAAATAAAATAAAGGTAAAAAACAAAAACAAATAAGTTGTGAAAACTACAAGTAACAAGATATTATCTATTAAATGGATTTAATAAACTTTCAAAATATTAATAAGATATGCAAAAATATAAAATCAAATGTTGAGACAGTAAGGTAATAATGTACTCCTAGTGTACAGCTTTGGTGAGAGACTAACTAAAAGTGGTGGCACTCGGGCCGGCTCCAGGCATGGGCAGGGGTGGGCTAAGCCCACCCAATCAGAATTAGATAAAGATTACATAAATTTTTTGTGCATAGATTAAAATCAATCTGAAGTGGACTGTATTTTAAGAAGTTTAAGATATAGCTGGAGACTGCCCCAACAATCATACAACAATAACACCAGAAAATTGCAGCATTTTTCTTTTATTAACTGAATGCAAGGAGCTTCAGTCTGTTGCAGAAAAGCAGAGGCTGAGAACTAGTGAAAATGGGCAGAGATATTTGTGCGCTATCACGGCGAGTTTGTGAGCTACGGGGAGTTTAATAGGCTACATGAATATGTATCATAGCCTACCTCTGAAATTATCTGAGCAGTTTTAATGGTTTAAAAAAAAACCTTCTCATATAATAACATGCATTCATTGCATGGACGGGGCAAGAGCATAATATAAGCATCTAAAATGCATAGGCTATACAGTTCAGTTGAAAGCTTACCACTTTTGGCTTATTGTTGCTGTTAATGCTGAATGTAAGAATGAAAACTGAAAGTAAAGAGCTTGTGGGATGAAAGTTGTGATCGTTACTATAGCAACAGTTGGCTCAAAACGTAGCGCCCCCCTTCTATGACATAAACGACCAAATAGGCTATCCAGTGATGCAAGCTATTTATGCTTTTTCTTTTTTTGTCAAATTCCGCAGTTTTGAATGGAAAGTAGGTCTGCCATTTACACGATTCATATAATTCATAATGACGACAATAGCATTTTTCTGTTTTGCGTTTTCAGCAATACAACTGAAATTGAAAGGGTGCATATTTGAAAATAAAAATCTTATTTGCAGTTCAGATTGATTACTTTACAAAAATTCTTATTCTTGTTCTTTTACTCTTCTTTTAATTTATTCCCCTAAATCCACGTAAATCCTTTATTTATTTAGTTTCTTTAAATAAATACCATTACCATAGTGGTCTGGTCTTTATATTTTCCTCAAAACAATTGGTCCCTCCAATGTTCTAGACATGATTATGGCCTTGTCTGGTATAAATAAAAAAGTTAGTTGAAAAGAGTCATCAGTGTAGAAACAATGATCCAGAGAAAGAGAACAAAGAGGGCTTTTTTTTTACTATTCAATAAAGAAAAAAAATATTTTGCTGTGAAAGTGCATGATATACTAGGGTGCCCATGAAAGCTTTTTTCAGTGTACATATACTGTAATATGGTTAGTATAGCATAGTTAATACAGCAATATCTACAGTATAAATATCTTCTAGACTATGTGATGATATGACGACTAAAAAATGCCCACCCAGTATATCTGCCAGCCCACCCTTCTATAGCTGTCAAGAACCGGGCCTGGTGGCACTACAAACATTCTGGGATCATTTACTTAATCTTACTCCAAAATCCTTTCTTTCTTCTGTAAAATATAAAAGGGACCATTTTGAAGGCACGATATTCTTCAAAAACTCATCTTTTGTGAGAAATAAAGACTAAGAGTAAATAATGACTGTTTTTCATATTTTTGTAGCTCAGCCGTTTTCGAAACAGTGTGGTTTTTTCAGTAATGAGAAAGCAAGCATGATTTTGCTCCCTACAGCTTCTCCGCAAGGAATGTGTCATTCATGCATGGAAATGTTGCCTAGGTGGGCAACTACAGTCAATGCAATCTAGCGAAATTCTCCTTTCAAGCCACACAGGAATGAGAAAATGTATTTTTCAAACAAAAAAAATGCTGATTCATAGCTGAATATGAAACTGTCCTTTAATAGGCACACTGTGAAACAATGAAAAAAGGTTGTGTGTCACCTCTACACAAATTTCCACAGGGGAGAACAGAGGGTCAAGGGCAGCCAGGACGTACGGATTGAAAGCCCATGCTGCTCTCTCCAGGAGTCTGTTTACCGCAAAAGGCTGCTCATGTTCATTTGATATTTAAATAATGCATAAATGAGGCTGCCAGCACCATCTGTTACAGAGGTGAAAGACATGATATGCATTTCCTTGACACTTGTGTGCTGAGGTGGGAGACACAAGTGCACTCTGCAGTCAACTGAGGGTCTTGTGGTGTATTTGCATAAGGACAGAGACAAGAATCAAGCTCGAGTTTGAACTAAGAAACAGTTTAAAAACAGTCAAAAACGGACAGTTGGCCCCAAAATTAAAATGCTGTCATCATTTACTCACTTTCAAGTTGCTCCAAACCTGTATGAGTTTCTTTCTTCTGTTGAACACAAAAGAAGATATTTGGAAGAATGTTGAGAACCAAATTGACTTCCACAGTATTTTCTTCTATATTATAGAAGTTAATGGCAACTGGCAACTGTTTAGGTTACCAACATTTTTGTGTTCATCAGAAGGAAGAAACTCGTACAGGTTTGGAGCAACATGAGGGTGAGTAAATGACAACATTTTCATTTTTGGGTGAACTATCTCTTTTTTCACCCCGATGTGAACACATCTAGCAGAATAAGAGAGAAACACACCCTGTCCAGACGCGACTCGTCCATGCTCTTTGAATACTCCTTGAGTTTGTATTCTTCTCTGTCGATGCGGGAGCTCTCTATGTCAGCAGAAAGATGGGGCATGTTGGACACCCAGGCGACCGTTCGCTCAGAGGCAGGGGTCGAAGGGTTGAGAGTGGATGGAGATTGGGAAGAGCCCTGAGGGAAAGACCACAAGAGCATGTAAGTGTGGAAACAGACGTTTGGGTTGCATCTTTAATATTTAGACTACACAGTTTGAGGTTGGTTAGATTTTTAATGTTCTTGTTTAATATTATTTCAACTTTAAAAAATATATATCGTAAAATGTAATTTATTCCTGTGATGCAAAGCTGAATTTTCAGCATCATTACTCCAGTCTTCAGTGTAACATGTTCCTTCGGAATTCATTTTAATATGCTGATTTGCTGCTCATTTCTTCTTATTAACAATGTTGAAATTTATTGTTGATGCTTAATATTTTTGTGAAAACTTTTCAGGATTCTTTGATAAATAGAAAGTTTAAAATTTGAAAATAGAATCGTTGTAACATTATAAACTTGTACTGTCACTTTTGATCAATTTACCGTGTCCTAGCTAAAAAAAAGTTAAATTTTTTTTTTTTAAGAAAATTATTAAGTAGCTCCGATTAATTTGGTAGTACGCCCTAGGTGATGCGATATAGCTGAAAAATTAATCAACGATATAATGTTTCATATCGTTCCGTATCGATAATTATTGACATTTTTTAAAACAGAGCAATAGAATTTTTTTTTTAAATTTAACCACTGTATTTTTAATTTGCCCAATTTATTAAGACAAACAAAAAACTTATATAGATATATATATATCTATATATATATATATATACAATTTTACAGGTCAAACACAAATGAAATTTAAAAAAATTCTACATTCTTTGTTCTATACGCAGATTAAATCATTTATGCCGAGTTCGCACTGCACGATTTTAGCCCGATTTTTCAGTCGCCGACAGGTTTTGCGAAATTGCCGACAAATGCCCGAAATCAGAGGCAAATCAGTGCTCGTTCACAAGAGTGACAATCACACAGTGTGAATTACCAAAGACGCGATCTGAGAGAATCGCCAACACGTCGCCGACGCCCATGAAATATTTGGCATGCTAAATATCTTGAGCTGTCGGCGATTCACAATCACGCTTGTGTGAAAGGAGTTCTGACAAAGTGGCAAACTTGGTTTCCGCTTCTCTCTCTGGTGAAGCCAACAAGGAAGTGACTTGAACTGTAATTCATCAACTGGCCGCTAGGGGCTGACTGCAAAAGGGAGTCAATCCCATAGACTCCCCATGTTAAAAGCCCAATTTTACAGCAGAAAAAAACATGTTTACAAAAATAATTTTGGTCTATATAGCTAATTTTGCACTTCATGACAACTGGGAGGGGGGGGTGAATTTTTTTATAACTCATCCGTTTAGATTATATTAAGCCTTAAAGTTCTGCGTAATTAAGGGTGTGGCCACTTGAGTGAAAGGTGGATTGCTGCTGCTGTCACCACCATCGAGCTAGGTGGGCGTGGCTTCAACAACCAGCTCCCGCCTCTTCGCCCATCTTCGATTATCCTGGAGTGACGCGCTGCCAAGATGGCAACAGCAGGCTCCGCCCACTTTGAGCTTCAAAAAACCTACTCTTCAGAAACCTACGGGTGACGTCACGGACACTAAGTCCATGTTTTTATACAGTCTATGGTTCTGACTGAAAAACACATCGGCGATGAACTACAACCAAGGATGAGACCAGATACAGGGCAGAAGGAAGTTCGTGGAGGAGTTAGATGAAAGTAGTTTGCGGACCAGTGTTGCCAAATCCGCAATTGCCGCCGGTTGTTTTTATGTCAGCAGGTTGAAGCGACCCCAATAAGTGATATTTAGGCACTGGAATGTGAATTGTACCAGGAGAAACCCGCCAAAAAAATGTGTATTTTACCCCCGAATGGGGGACCCCTCCAAGAAATTGGGCTATTTTCAGGATAGTCTTGAGTAGTAATGCACGGGGTTGGTAGCAAAAAACTGTCAACCCTGCACCAGGACATGAGCGGTCGGCGATCGCTATTGTAAAGTCATGCAGGTGTGTAACTCCTGTCGTCGTTCCATCGTGCAGTTTGAACACAGCAACAATTGAATGCTACCCCAGATA
>JADLZN010000666.1:0-16340 GCA_018155175.1 Sinocyclocheilus anophthalmus | reverse complement strand
TATTGAATAAATCAAAAAAAAAAAAAAAAAAAAATGAAAATTCTGATTTATGTGCCCAATTTCAATGAATCTTTATGTAACAGCGTTGGGCAAAATTCACAACTGAAGAACTTAACAGAATAATTTCTATGCATGAGTGTTGATTTGAACTGAATTGGCCACAGATTCCCACAAGACCTTGGAATCTATATGGAATGACAGGCCGAGGAATTTTCAGAATTGTACATTCAAAGGAAATACAGCAAAATTAATGCATTCTGGGAAATTATGTGCATCTCCACCCTGGGCAAGAGAAATTACACCCACACATACACACACAAACACACATATCATATATGATATATATATATATAATATATTATCTCTATATATAGTATATATTTATATCTGCATTATCTTATGTAATGTTAAACAAACAATAACAGGCTAGGTAAATGTTGAAATAACCGGTAACTAAGATTAATAAATGCTTTAGAAATATTTTTCATTGTTAATTCATGTTTGCTAATGTAGTTAACTAATGTTACCAAACCTTCAAGTAAAGTTAAGTAGTTAAAAATTGATAGGATATACATAAAATGACAAATACATAATTATGAATTATAAATAGAATTTCTTTGAATTTTAATTCAATTTTAGTACATTCTTCCAAACATTCAAAATTGGGTTCCGTCAGGTTTGAAGGCATTGGTGCAAAAATACAATAGGCTAACAAGGGTGTGTTTTCTATACAACAAGCAACTTGCTAATTGACTACTACAGAGAAATGCATTATTTTTAAGAAATTAACCAACTAGTCACAAATGTTTCCCAAAACTGTAGTAACATGGTTGCACCATTTTTTTTGTAATATGTTGATTCAACAGTATGGATAGCCATTCATTTAAGTTTGCGATGTTTAAGTTTCAGTAAACACCATTATGTTGAACTATGTTCGTAAAGACAAAACTTTCGACCATAGTTCGAATGCTTTTAGAAAATGCACCACTGAGCTGGATTTCACTGATGACATTATGAGCCAACAATGGCCTAAACTGAATTTCAATGTAATTTTTTTTAAAGCAGTTTTAGGCTTTGTCAGTTTTAGGTTATACAAGAAAGTATTTTCTTTCAGAGTTCAGATTTCTCTCTCATGTTTTCTTTGAAGATGTTTCCTGCATTTCTCTGGCTGTTGTAGCAAATACATTTCCTACATTCTGTCAACCCCAGAGGCAGATGTTTTTAAGACATCTGTGACAAAGGCAATTACATTTGAACTTGTAAGCCCGCCTGTCTCATTCAAATCACAACTTAAAAGAGATCACCTGATTCATCTGGCACTTAGGAGTGTTGTAAAGCCAAGATAATGGAAAAAACTAAATCTCTGGCATGTTTCGCCAAACACTGGATTGAGCCACAGTGCATGAGCACAATTGGATGCGGAAGTGTCACCTGATAAACTGCATCCACTGGGAACAGAATTAGAAGTCAGGGATCGACTTTCATGAAACGAGTCTGGCCGACCGTAATTCCCCCAAAAGCAAGAAAGGTGCTTTGCCTTGATGTGAGGAGGTTAATGTTAAACAATAAAAGGGGCCGAGGAGAATGGGAATGAAGCTAATGAGAGGTGATAAGATTAATTCCAGACCTCAATTTCAAGGATGGAGGAGCAAGTGGTTTGGGAGAGTACTGTGAGACTCCCGCGAGGAGTTGAGGTCCTAATGAAAGATATTAGCCTTTGAGGAAAAAGAGTGATATCCCTGGATCTCACAAAGGTGAGAAGCAATCTCGAAATTCCCTAGCAATGAAAAGAATAGTTCACCGCAAAAATGAAAGTATGGCCATCATTCCTTCTTCCAAATCTGCATGACTTTCTTTCTTCCATGGAAGGAAACATTCAGAAAAAAAGTTTACGCTGCTCTTTTCCAGTTGCAGTTTATGGTGACTATGTCTGTCAAGCTCCAGAAAGACTCAATAAATACACTTGCTTTATGCCAAGTCTTTTTGTCTAAAGAAGTTGAGCTTGTCTAAATTTTGTGTGATGAACAGACCAAAATCAAAATTGCTTTTTCACTGAAAAATATCTGAGGCACTTTGCTGTCAAATCAAATACGGTGCAGGCTGGATGTCAGGGACACTGAATGTCACTGGCTCTCATGTTTCCTACAACTAAATTTCATTAATGTCAAACATAAAGTCACATTTAAGAGATATACTAGAGAGCAAGGCTTCATCACAAACATCTTTCATGCAATAGTTTTGGATGCAACATTAGATCAACATAAAAAACTCCTTATATCGTAACCATTCGTTCCGTGTATCTTACTTTATTGTGGTTTGCACTGAAAATATCTGAGACATATTGCTCTAAAATCAAATATAGTGCAGTTTGGATGTCAGTGACACTGAATGCCACTGGTTCTCTTGTTTCCTGTAACTAAACATCTCTAATGTCAAACATGAGGTCATATGTGATTTGAGAGCAGTGCTGGGAAGACGTTTAAAAGTAATGAATTACAATATTGCGTTACTCCATAAAAAAAGTAACTAATTACGTTACTTAATTACTTTTTATGGAAAGTAATGCATTATATTACTTTTGTGTTACTTTTTGTCAGCTGAGATGGGCTTGATTATTTATATGTAATAACAAAAAAAAAACAGTTATATTTTGGCAACTGTAAAGACCCTTTATCTCATGGGGATAGGAGAGGTGTCAGTGATTAAATGTGAAAACAAAGTATAGTTACTTATTTGAAAAAGTAACTCAGATATTTTCTTGTAAATTCAAAAATAATTATGTTACCTTAGGCTACTATTTACTTGAAAAAAGTAATCTGACAAGTAACGCCACGTTACTTGTATTGCTACCCCAAATGTTTGAGGGCAATCAGAGAGCAAGGCTTTCAGTAAGAGCAGAATTTTAGGCCCCCCCCCCCCCCCCCCCTGTTCAACACAAAAATCTAGCATATGATAGATTTGTATCATATATGAACGTGTCATATGATAGATTTTTGACCCAGCAATTGCAAAGATTTCATATGACGCCAAAACATTGCTCTCAAATCCATCTATCCATTGCAAAGATTTTATATGATGGCAACACTTGTGAAGACTCCAGATGATGCCAACATTGGATTGACAAAACTGTCAAATATTATCCTTATATTATAACTATTTGTTCATTGGGCCTCATTCATGAAAAATTCGTAAACATATGAGTAAATTCTGAGTAATTTAAGCGTAAAACAGACCTTTCCAAAAACTCTCCTCCGGATTCACAAATACTTTGTAAAGGTCAGATTTGATAGTTAAATGTGTGAATGTTTGTCACGAATCCGGTCTATAAACTTCCGTTCACTCACCACCAGAGGTCACCCGCTCTCCACATGGACTCTCACACTACACAGACTGTTACACATCACCCTGGACTACATTTCCCAGGGCTCCATTGCACAATCAACAAGCCTCACCTGAAACCAATAACACAACAGCTGTACCAATAACACACCACTATATAAATCAGTCTCACGCCACATCCTACCGAGTATTGTAAGCGTGTATCACTGATAGAGCTGATAGCTACCTTACGGAGCTGCTTTAAGTTTGTGTCTTTAGCTTAGTCGTGCTTGTCGGTGTTCTCGTGTTCTGATCCTTGCCTGTGTACTTTGGATTACCTCTTTCGTCTTGCCCTATTCAGATACTGTTTGCCCCTGCCTGGACCTTTGCCTTGTACCTGGATTATCCCTCTGGTCTCGACCTGGTGGATTACGTTTGCCGTTGACTGACCCTCGTTTGTTTACCTGATGGCTCTTGCCTTGTCTTCTACATACCAGTTTGCAGATGTCTGACCTATGCCTGTTTATAACCATGTCTTAATAAAAGCTTTGCATATGGATCCGCACGTCTCAGGTCTCGTTCGTCCCGTAGTTAGCTACCCATGCCGACAGGATCTGTCACTACGTGCAGAGGGTCGACCCATATTTGGCTATGAAAACCACAAGAAAAAGAATGCTCCTGGAGTCTGCAAGAGCAGGGATGCAAGATGACTCATGGACAGACCACACGGTAACAGACTTAGGAACGGAAATGACAATGAGCCAGGGGAACAGCACAACAGAGGTTGGAACAATAGGACCGACAGGACTGTGGTGGCTTCCTAACCACCCAGGAACAGGTGGTAAGACGTTCTTTACTCATAAGTTGGAAATAAAGTAATTGTCCATGTCACTATCAGTTTCTTGCTTTGTTCATTTAATGAACGAATGCAGCTTACAAATAAACATATGGATTCATGGTTCAATAGATCTTAGGATATGGTAAGAACCATGTATTCCCGCCACCTGTTACCCTCTCCACACACACAACCATGAGGGTTTAAATGCCATATCACATACACCAATAACACACACCAACTCCTCCCATTCCACACCACCATCTAGTGGTTAAAAATTACATTTGGCTCCTACAGGACATAACCTACAGAGATACGGCTGGGCAAAGATAACATCAGAGAAGGGTCTTAAAATCCATCAGGGCAGGAAGAAGTGCCTGAGAGAGCTTAGTGAGGGGCCTCACATTGACCAATACTTCCTCAGAGGTAAGGCAAATCAGTCGGGTGAAGCCCAGTGGCAGGACAAACATCACAGTCCACAGGGTATCAGAACCCCAGACAAAGCCCAACAATGCACAAATTTACCCCCACTGATTAACCCAGAAGCCACCCAGCCACAGCCAGCAGTAGAAAGGAAGATGGATGGAAGGAGACCTCAGATACTTTGGCCTAAATCCTGCCACAATGAGTGGGCAACCTTTGACAGTGATCTCGTTCAGCTGCTAGAAGGCTTGAAAGGAGATATAGAAAGGAAACTAGAGAAGATGGGGGAGATTATCTACACCTATGGGGCACAAAGGTTTGGAGTGAAAAACAAAAGGCAGAGGTCACAGAAGGAGTGGAGGCCAGCCAAAGTCCAGGAGGCAACAAGAAATTGACAAACTTATGAAATAAAGGAAGAGCCTGAGAAAACAGTGGAAGAAAGCCACTGAAACAGAAAGGAAGGCCTAGAGGTACTACAGGGTGATATCAAACACCGCCTTGCAACGCTACAAAGAGCAGAAAGCTTGAGAAAGCAACGGAAGAAGAAGAAGCAAACCAGGATTGCCTTCTATAGAGATCCTTACAAGTTCGTCAGTAGTCTCTTTTGCAAGGAGAAAACCGGTACCCTTAATGTACATAGCGAATCTTGAGGAAGACTTATTCTGGCAATCAGAGGCACAAGCCAATTTCCATTCCAGAAGACATGCCACCAATTCAACTGCCAGAGCACCAGATGGACATAAAGCCCCCTAAATGGAGTGAAGTTGAGAGGGCGGTAAAGCAGGCAAGATCAGCATCAGCCCCTGGACCCAACGGTGTTCCATACAAGCTCTACAAGAATGCCCCAGGAGTTTTGAGGTACCTTTGGAGATTAATGATTAATGATAGTGGCATGGAAAAAGCAGATGAGACCTAAAGCCTGGAGAAGGGCTGGAGGGATTTTGATCCCCAAGGAAAAAAAATTGGCAACTATTGATCAGTTTCGTCAAATTAGCCTCCTGAATGTGGAAGGCAAGATTTTCTTCAGCGTTGTGGCACAGAGACTATCATCGTTCCTGTAGAACAACAACTTTGTTGACACCTCAGTGCAGAAGGCAGGCATAGGGGGCTTCTCAGGATGTTTGGAACACGCTAACATGATTTGGCACCAGTTGCAAATGGCCAAAAAAGAGAAGAAAGACTTACATGTGGTATTCTTAGATCTTGCCAATGCCTTTGGGACAGTGCCACATAAGCTGCTGTGGGCAGCAGTTCTCAAGTCTTGTGAACAAATGTTCTGTATATGATTTATGGCCTTATTTCAGTGACTTAAAAAAAATGTTTTTCACTAACCACGCATAAATGTTGTTTTCTTTCCCCCCCCACCCCCCGCAAAAACCACAATCAGTACATAAAGTTGCGATTTCAAGTTTTTTTCTTTGGAGTGTTACAAGCTGATTGTCCATAGATAAAATCCCTGAAGTTGCAAAGACTAAAGTCTCAAAACCAAAGAGATATTCTTTGTCAAAGTTAAGACTCTGCCACGCCCCCCTAACACGCCGCCACATATCTACCTCACTATGTGGAAATATTAGCATCTGCGCCCTAATGTATACGCAAAGAAAGAAGGTGTGGTTTCATTAACCGCAGTTAGTGTTGAAGCAGCCTTGTCAGGGAGACGCTGTGTGTTTCTAGGTGAAAGCAAAGCACTTTATTTGGCCTGAATGGTAGATGATTTAGGACTCTTTAAGTACTTACAACAGAACAGCACGCCTTTATGTTTGACGACAGTTTCGTGAAAAATAGGAGATAGGTAATTCGGACTTGCTATGACAATTGGCGCTTCTAATCAGCTACTGTTTTGGTAGTAGTAAGATTGATATGACGTTCAAATGCGAGTTTTGAGCATCTTGTGTGTGTGCTGTGGGACTGTGTGGAGAGAGAGAGAGAGCGAGAGAGAGAGAGCGAGAGATGGAAAGCGAGAGGCGTCTAAGAGTTCTAAGACAGGAGTCAGCTGTTTTAACCGTGGCTTGTGTGCTGCAAACACATACCAGCTTCAGCACTGTGTCTGTCACGCGACTCTGTTCCCTTTCGGGCTCTGTCTTACTTTTATTTTGAAAGATGAAGCTCGGGATTATGGAAAGGGGCATTACATTTCCAACGCGTGCTTGTGGTGTTCAGCCAATCCCAATGCACTGGGTCAGCTGGCCAATCAGAGCAGAATGCGCTTGTCAAAGGAGGAGGCTTTGTAGAAAACAAAGAGTTTGAGAGAGGCGGGGCATAGAGGACCTACAATATTTGAAAAATAATGTGTTTTTTTTTTAACATTAAAGCATGTCAACAGATTCTGTTACACCAAATACACAAATAATGATCTTTAAAAAAGCATCAAATGACCCCTTTAATTGATTTTATTCTTTTTTTTTTTGATTCCTCCAGTGGCTCGAATTACCTCTATTGTAGCCCAGTATGTGCTGATTACAGTATTATTAAACTTTAGCCATTAAAAGGTTATTAAGCAACTAAAAAAGCACAAATGTCAGGGCATGTCAAAACTTCTCCAGGGCCCCAAAACATCCTCAGACCCCAAAGGGTTAAAGCCTACTTTCGGGATCTTCAGGTCTGTATTACCATACAGGATAGTACCACCACCTTGCAGCAGCTGGAAGTTGGCATAATGGCAGGCTGTACCATCTCTCCATTGGCATTCACTATGGCAATGGAGATTATAATTTGGGCATCCCATTGGGTGGTTGGAGGGGAACATTTGTTCCAAATGAGTTGCAGCTCTCTCCAATCAGGGCATACATGGATGATATGACTACCATCACAATGACTAAAGCATGTACTAAGCGGCTACTGGATAAGCTCCAGGAAAACATCAGATGGGCACAAATGAAGATTAAACCCGGAAAAATTTTTTTTTTTCTCGCGAGATCTTCCATGTAAAGGCCGATTCCTAATGACAGGTTCTGTAGAAGCCTCACCCCCCCTTCCCCCCCACCCCCCCCCCCCCCCCCCCCCCCCCCCACGGGCCATCCTAAGGGTATGGAAAAAGCCGATCAATAGCCTTGGACGTTGGTACACCGCAGAGCTTAAGACTCAAAACAGGTGGAACAACTCAGGCAAGAGACAGTCAGTGGACTCAAGAGAATCAATGGTACAGCTTTTATGGGGAAGTTGAAGCTGTGGTGCTTTCAATTTAGTTTGTTGACACGGCTTATGTGGCCAATGTCCATATATACGAGCTCACTTTATCTCACGCCAAGCACCTGGAGGGACTGGTGAGTACAGAATTAAGGAAATGGATTGGGCTACCAAGATGTCTTAGCAGCATAGGGCTATACGGCAATGGAACTCTCTCTCTTCCTATTTCAAGCCTTGTGGAGAAGTACAAATGCGCCAAAACGAGGCTGGAGATGACGCTTAAAGAATCCCGCAGTCCCTGTGTAAGAGATGCTGCTCCAACTTTGGTGACAGGGAGGAAATGGAATTCAATTACAGCAGTTGCTGATGCAAAGGCAGCCCTCAGACACCGGGATATTGTGGGGCAAGTCCAATATGGTAGAGGGGGACTTGGGTTGGGAATAATAACACCTAAATGCCAAAAGGCAACAGCAAAGGAACAGCGACACCTGGTTGAGGAGGAGGTATGCCGTCAGGAGGAAGCAAATAGATGCGCAATAGCAGTCTCCCAAGTCCAACAAGGCCACTGGATGAAGCGTAACACCACTTGGAGTGAGCTGTGGAGCATGGAAACCAACAGGCTAAGTTTTATCGTGAGAGCCACATATGATGTGCTGCCTTCTCCAACAAACTTGCAGGTATGGTGTGGACAAGACCCAGCCTGCCACCTGTGTGCAGCCCCGGCAAACCTCAAACATATCCTGGTGGGTTGTAAGACCAGCCTGACACAGGGAAGGAACACATGGCGCCACAATCAAGTACTGAAGTGCTTGGCGACAGCAATAGAGACCAAGAGAGTGTCAACAAACGCCATCCCCCAAAATGCCAAGAATACCTTACCAAAAAGGCAATCCTTTGTTAGGGAAGGGGAGAAAAAGCGGCCTAAGTTCCCCCCTGTTGTCCCCTGACGCAGGCCAGCTGAATATAGCCAGGGACTGGGAAATCGAGTCGACTTAATCTACAGACAGACTCCCTTTCCCATTCGAAAGTGCAGTCACCAATTTGCGCCCAGATATGGGCCCTCATTTATCAACAATGCGTAGAAAAGTTCTATATTTTGTCCTATGAATGAAATTTAGAATGTAAGTACAAAAAAAAATCCATATTTATCAAAAGTGCATACGTGGTTCTTACGCACACCAGTAAGTAATCATTGTTGATAAATCCCACATGTTCTTAAGCACCATGCTCATTCACTTTCATGGTAATTTGCATTCAGAAACACATCAAATAGACCATATATGGTGACACCTCCCTTTATAAATCACATGAATGTATAATCCCCTCACCGAAATCATGGCAAAGAATCGACTGAGAATCCATTCTGTGCTCTCACTAAACAGATCAGCTCGCTCTTTGAAAACGTGTTCTCTGCACAGCGCATGGTTTGCCAAATCTTCCAGCAAAGTGAGATCAGACATGACACTATAGCTACATTTCAAATGACTTCCCAGCTGCACGGCAAAAAAAAAAAAAAAAAAAATCTTAAATCAAGATGCATTTACTATATAAGCAAAATTATATTTAGCATTTTTTCCTGGAGGGAAAAAAAATCTAAATGAAGTGCACTTTGTTTAAAGGGGTCCTATTATGCTCTTTTACAAAGTCTTGATTTTGTTTTGGACATGTACTAGAACAGGCTCTCATACCAGATTGTTCGAAAAACACATTCTTTTTCACATAATTTACATTATTAAAAAACCTTTCTCCCCAGCCTGGGACAAACGGCTCGATATAGTTCCGGGCTTGAGAAGGTCCCCTTCTGAAAAAAACAAAAATTGGGTGTGATTGGTTAGTGTCCCGTTGCCGTTGGGATTGGCGAACAGCTTAGACGGTGTTTCAGTACTGCCACGCCCCCTTGCTCCATCTTTCAACAAAAGCTTTTGGGAATCCGGCACTTCTCACTCGTGATGTGGAAGCTGTCCTCAGTAAAATGTGCAGCACACAATAGCAAATTGGGGTTATAATGCTCAGGAACAGAGTAAAAAAAAAATTTGCAACCACTGTTTCCTGACATCATACGCTTTCGGAAGCCCAAACAAAGACGATTGGGCACGGAGGTGAAAAAAAAACAACATTTCAGGCGGTCGCACACCGGACGAGAAGCACAGCGTCACGCCACGGCTTTAAAATTCGAACACATTATTTTCTATGAGTGTAGGCACACCGGCGGCTCCGTTCGGCATCTGTCCACGGCGCCCAGCTACGTCGTGTTATACTTGTAAGAATTGTTCTAGAACAGCGGTTCTCAATCCCAGTCCTCGCGTACCGCTCTGCATGTTTGAACGCTCTCGTTTGTTAACAACGATTCATCAGCATCTATAGAACGTGCCGCTCTGTGCGTGAATGGGTTATAGTGGACATGGTCCCTACACAGTGTCCATTGCTCCCTACTCCCGGAGCAGGGGAAATCCGTTGAAGTTTAACTTCGGAACATTCATTTACAGATTTGCACTACTGTCTTCACACACAAACGAAACTTACTAGAGAAGAGTGAAGTGGGACATAATATACCTCTGTAAATAAATACAATTTAAATTCACGTCTCACACACTTAAATGCCCTTTGTATGTAACATATACGCTCCCTTCAAACTGGAATCATGGAGGAATATCCGGTAATGTCCACTTCGCAGGGCACTTACAGACAAATATAACAAACGTATGAAGCAATAAAAGAAACACACAAAATGTGCAGAGCGGTGGTACGCAAGGAAGGAAACTCTTTTGGAGAAATGCGTTCTAGACATGGACCAAAAATGAGGGCTACAGCACAGCAGCTCTTCTTCTTCTTCGTCTCGTCTGATGCACTCACTCACAAGTGTTCTAACCACAACCTCGCCCCTCCCTACCCCCCAATTATTCGAATTTCTGTAGGCGGGAATTATTTGTAGTGATATTCCAATGAGCCGCTTTGTGATTTCACAAAGCCCGGAAACCAAACGCTGGTGTCCAAACGAGTCGTTTGTTGTAGTTCTTTAAAAGGGATTTTTAAAAAACGAAATATTTTCCTTTGGAGTGGACTTTTTTGAGATTTGTAACTTTCTAGATCTTTTATGCCCAAACATACACACTACAAACTGACTAAAATTAAAAAAGTGAAAAAGAATGAAAAAGCATAATAGGACCCCTTTAAAACAAGTAAAATTATCTGCCAGTGGGGTAAGAAAAATAATCTTATTTTAAGAGGATTTTACTTGTTTTAAGCAAAATTCACTTATAGATATATAAATATTTATGACTTTTTGCTTATTCTAGTAAAGTGCATCTGATTTAATATGCTTAGATATTTTTGGACCTAGAAAAAGACAAATACAAGTAAGAAAGCCTTTTGTTAATATAATACCAATTATGCAAAGTCTAGCTGAACTATGAATTTATAAATTGAGTGCTACTTTGCCAATTAAAAGGACACACGAGAGACTTCTTTTGTAGTATCACCATTCACCACAGATTCTCTGTGCAGCATGTTCCTGCAGTTGCTGTATGTTTCTGTTGAGTTCCGGTTTGCTTATTTGGTTTATGTTCATGTCAGTCTTTGTGTGAATTCATATCCAGCTGGTTTGATAACTTAGGTCATTTGCTTCCAGTGTGTCATTGGTTGTCTGTTGTGTTTATAATGTTTTCTCCTTGGTTCGTCCGCTGTAAATTCATTCGAAGTTCCGTATTGTATCCTTGTTTTGTAGCGAATCAGCTCATGTGGAAATATGAATAATTTACCATAACTAGTTATAATTAACTATTTATATTTTAGATCCACTGTAGATATTTAGCTTACCACTCAGGGTCAACCGTCTTGTCAAATCTAAGAACGTTAATTTCCTGGTTAAGGGAAATAACTTTCTTACTGTACAATTCTATAGGTTTGTAACGTAAATCTGCATGATTATTGACTCCGGGTATGAGTAAACAATGAACACGTCAAGTGTGATACAAATAAGGTTTTATTAACTACATAAACACTTTAACTAGTCCAACATACTACATAAACACATTAAGCTGGTCTAACATACACATACACACACACACACACACATACAGTTGGTATAGGAAAGGGTTAAAGTTTAACTCAGCATAGAAAGAGGCATAAAGAATGAAATTTATGGAACACTTTGCATATTCAGCAAATCTAAAACATGAGGGAAAACGTCAGATTCTTAGTTCAAACAAACCTTGAAAAAAGGTGTAACTGATACTTAATGCAACAATTAAATCGACTAAGTTTGATACTTGGTATGTCTGAAAAGATTCCTGATGCAATCTTAAGGCTTCCCGTAGATCTTTGCTGAATTCGGGTTGATGAGAAGAACCAGTTTGAGTCAGAGTCACTTGAGGAATGGAAAGGACTAGGCCGAAAGGCCTGGCACAGATGCTTTGGTATCCTGAAGCGTTTCTCACATCTTCTTAGCTTATGACCGAACCACCGACTGGGTGGGTCACATGGAGTGTGGCCTTTTAAGGCCTGCAGAGATTCACGCCTCTCAAGAAGGGTTCGTCCAATGAGGAAGGCTGAAAACCCAAGCGGGAGGTTGGAAATACTGGAGATTTTTATGACTCTTTGTCTGTAAGCATGGTATTTTGCATATGTAATTCGCTTGGGTGCTGATGCACAAATTAGTAAAGATTCTTAAGACATCAATATGTTGCATAGGTATCAGAATATAATATACACGCTTGTTTCGATCATAAGAAGGCAAATTCATCGATACTAAACAAGGTAAGATTACATAAAGTGAAAA
Organism: Sinocyclocheilus anophthalmus; assembly: GCA_018155175.1. NCBI lineage: Eukaryota > Metazoa > Chordata > Actinopteri > Cypriniformes > Cyprinidae > Sinocyclocheilus > Sinocyclocheilus anophthalmus. Next base: position 3,861 of record JADLZN010000666.1, on the reverse strand, counting down.
GGGATGATCAGGAATGGGATCCCTCACAAGCATACTAAAATAGTCTACGAATATCAAAGACAAAATACACAATGAAAATAATATACACAATGACCTGAAGGACCATGTGTGTTCATTCAAAGAAAGGTTTACCTATGAATTAATTAGAGAACAGTCCATTTCTACTCTGCTTTCTGGGAAACAAGCAGGGAGTTTCCCTGCTTTCTACTTTGGGCCCAATAAACCCAGTGAGATCAGCATTGTTGCCATGCAACAAAGAGGCTGTTCGACTTACTGGGGTGTTACGCATTCCCGGGGTGAAGGGTTTCATGGTTCTCATATGCTTGTAACTGAGGTTACAGAGTATTTGTTAAATATAGCTAACAAAATATATCTTGTGTGTTTGATTGGTCCAGACGCTACAAATTCACCCTTTTCGGGTGTTGTTGTCCGTAGAATAGACAACAAGGAGCGCTGTCAAGGTGCAGAACAATCGAACACAAACCTGCCACTCACGGCTGGGAGCCAGAGGTGGCTTTTTGGCTGTTGGTGCCGTGATGGATGCTGTCAGGCGGTGTGCTGTGGTGATGTAGGCTGTAGAAAGGTGTGGGTCCTCGAGCTTATGCAGCAGGTGTCGAGGCTGTGTCACCTGTCATCATGAAGTGAGTTAGTCCGGGTAGGATGATTTTGTTGATGCTGTTAGCCAGTAGGATATCTGTGGTACCCACGATGTGGAACAACCGGGTTAGACTCTCACTGGTTAGAGTGCAGGTGGTTCCAGGGATTGCAGTTAATTGTTATGGAGATTTTGTAGTGTGAAGAGAGTTTCAGACTGACCTATTGATGATGGCAGGAGAGCAGCAGGTGGATGTTAGCTCTCTGTTCTGCCCGAACGACACTAGAAATCTGATGTTTGCGGTGTAGCTTGGCTCTTGTGGCGGCACCGACTAGAGCTTGCCTGAGTTGTGTTGGTAGAACTTTCGCTGTTGGGCATGTGGGCCCGATGCTCAATCCAACGTTGTCTGGCTGCATCTAGGGGTGTCGACCGGTTTCAAGGTATGCTCCTCCCTTGGAGGGGCCTGATACTGTGATGCAGCAGGCAAGGAGTCAGAAGTTTGTCCTCCTCAGTACTCCTCAGTTGAGTTTTGTACAAGGAGCTCTTTTGCAAGTGTCAGCAGCTCCTGTAACCCAAAAGTAGGCGTGTCCAGCTGTCCTTGTGTAGCCTCCGTTGTGTGGAGGAGGATGTTGGGGTGGACTGCTGTTGGACATACCGTGATGTTTGCAGGATGAGGACGCCTTTTCACAGTGGTTGGTCTGGAACCTGGGTCCGTTGCCATGGTGATGGCTCTGTCCTCTTCTGGCTAGGGGCTTTCTGTAGAAGGGTTTTGCATTGTGGCAATGCTGGTGCCTTCTGGTGCCCGCTTTGGATACTGAGTTGTGAAGTTCAGAATCAGTGAGGTCTTACAAACACCTTTAGTGGAGGCCTTGGGCTTGTTAAAGGCCTTCTGTGTCAGGCTACGCAGCTGTTGATTAGGCATTGTGAGGCAGGCCCTAATGCCTAGATGACTTATTGCAGCTGGTGTCCTCCGCCATCCCAAGGTAATTGTGAGCTTTGGAGTAAGTTAGTCAAAGTCTGTGGTAGTAAGCATGGAGAGTTTCACGCCGGCCCTGCTTGGTGTCTGGGCAGCGATCAGTCCCGTGTTCAGGACTCTGGGTCTGAGAGCTATTTAGAGTTGCAGATGTGTGTCTCTGGACCAGCCGTTGGGGGCTGTGGGTCACAGGTGTGTGTGTCTGCAGGGGATCCTCTGGAAAGTCTGCCCCACCCCTTGGGGCTGCTGATTGGGATGTGTGAAACGTGGCTTCGCCCCCCCTCGCAGGTTCTGACTTTTGGCTGAGGGGGTGGGCCTGCTGGCTAGGGGAAGTTCTGTTTCGTTTTTTCCCTATCTGTTCGCCTTGTGGTCTGCAAGCATATTTCAGTTCATTTGTGACACTGAATTCACCTCGTTGCGTTGCTTCGGTTCGCCTGAAAAAATTTTTTTTGTTGCAGCTGCAGAGGTTTTCAGGGAACTGACTTGTGAAATGTCAAGCAGAAGGCTTTAGCTCCCTTTCCCCCCTTTCGTAGCTGAGCACAGGCATGGAGGGCTTGCACTGCTGGCGACCGATGTTCAGCCGGCCGTCTTTTGCTTAAGTCTAGGCGCAGTCGGTAGGACTGTTTAAATTCGTTCTGAACCAAGTCAAGCTCCTGTCTAATTGCTGAGTCAGGGTTTGGACCTTAGCTCTGGCTGTATGCAGCTGGCCTTGTTAGGCCTTTAGCAGTGGTTTGTCTTTCATGTAGTCAACATAAGTGTTTTAAGAGTGACTTTGTGTGAAACAGTTCTCTTTTCAAGTCCTGCGTGATGGCTTTTTCCAGCGGCGCCTGGTGTTTAGCAGCTGTTAGAGCCTCTGTGAAGACTGGTGATTTCCTTCTGTCGCACAATTCTGTGGGGTTCTTTGCATCCATTCTGTGCTATCTCTCGTAGAGCAGGTGTCAGTTCTCTGTAGAATTCTGTGACTTGCAGTTTCAGCTCGTATATCTCCTGTCTGAGGCCCTTGAGGGTGTGGGCCAAGGAGAGGATGATGCTGGTCAAGTGTTCGCTTATGTCGCAGTCTCGCTGTTCCTTTCTTTGCCAAGGCAGGTAGTTGGCTGCTTTGAGCTGAAGGATGTCCATTAAAGTGCTCTGCTAAGTTTCCAGGTGGTCCTGGTGAGCTGACAGGGCTGGATGTCTGTGGAATGTCTGCGACATACTGGCACACTTGTGGGTACACCAGAGAGAGAGAGACACAAGGCAAATGCAGGTACGTACAGAGGTGTTAAACTATCTCTAAGGGGAACGGCTGTGTAGGCCGTTTAAGGTATGAATAGCTGGTGAGAGGCAGCTAGTGAGGTAGGGGTGGTGCTATGTTTTTTGGTTCGTGAACACAAAGGAAGAGTTTGAGTAACTTTGTAGAGGGGCCGTAAGCAGGGGTCAGCTGATGACCGGGCTATACTACTGATGGTTCACGGGTTGGGTCACTATGACGAAACTGAAATAAAATAAGATGAACCAAAAAAAAATAAATAAATAAATAAAATAAAATAAAAAGGGGTCTAAGATCTGTAGGAAATTAAAAGGGGAAAGTAAATAAACAAAATAAAAATAAAAATAAAAATGGAATAAAGTAAAAAATAAATAAAAATTTGATTTAATTAAATCTCAAATTTAATACAAAGCAATTTAGGAATTGGTACATTTGTGATAAACAAATGTAAATAAATGCAAGAAAATTAAAAAGAGGTAGAATAAAGTCAAACAAAAATAAACAATAACACAAGTAAAACCCAGTATGTGTGTGGGTCCCACAGGGACCTGTGATGGCATCAACAGGAAGTGACACCAGGAGTGAGAGAGAGAGAGAGAGAGAGGTGTGGTTAGAAAGTTACGCTTTACACGCCTATCTAGCGTTAGTCGTATGCTAACGGCTAGCAGTTGATGTAAAGGGCTTAGCTTAAGAGTTAGCTTTAGTTACACGCAATTCTTTGTTTACCCACTGGTCTGTGAAGTGGATGCTGTTGTCAGATTATCCGGAAGAGTCTGCTCACACTTCCGGTGTCACGTGTTGCTAGGAGACCAATGCAAGCTCAAAACAGGTGCAGGTGGAGCAGACTTGCACAGCTGTGAGCATGCATGGGAAACTCATACATGTCCCATACAAATTCATTCATTAATAACAGCACATTCACTTCACAGGCAATGGTGGATTCGTAGTTAGCTACGCTAGAAAAACACCATTAATTTTACGTAAATGTTCACATGAACGAATCAAAATGAAATAAAATGATACGTAACACATAATAAGGCCCTA
>JADLZN010000665.1:0-50739 GCA_018155175.1 Sinocyclocheilus anophthalmus | reverse complement strand
AGACCTGCGAGGAGATTGATTTTTGCAAATGCAGATTCATTTTTGCTTAGTTCCTGCTCACTTATCATTCCCTCCATACCCGAGACATGATTTCCCCACATCAGCAGAAACGAAAGGCACCTAATGGCAACAAACGGCTTGGTAGATAGATGATATAGTGATTCAAGTAAAATTGAAATGTTCCTCTGCTACCTCTGTGCTACCTCTTCTAAATTTGAGGTGAAGTGTCCAAAATTGTCTAAAAGTGAGGCGAGAGACCTGATACACATTTCTTGTGTCTTGGCAGGATGCACCACAAACACACAGCCAGGGAGAATCTACAATCTGAAGACAATTTGAGAGCATCTTACAGGATCGGCTCTCAATCACTTCAGCAGCTAAGGTGTATGGCTGGTAAATTATGGCTGCAGAATACCATCCATCTACTCGGATGTGATTTAGGTTTCTATTTACTGGGAGTTACAACAAAGTTTTGGACAACACACATGCCATAAACTGAATAGTTTGGGGGGGGGGTTCGGTGAGTAGAGGGGGTATAGAGAAAATGGGCACTGCGTGCACTGGGAAGATCGGCAGACACTGTAAATGTTGCAAGGAGCATTTAAGTGACACTCGTCACTCTGATGGGAAGGTTAGTGTATACCTATTTATGTATGTGTATGATTAACCACAAGCGCTCGGATCGCGGTTAGACATAAGATAAGTATACTAAGGGGCTTCAAATGGTTTTAGGGGAGGTCTGTGCAATTTGTTAAGGGCCAGCAAAATGTAATCCGGACAATTAAACGTGCCGGTACCCACTCATTTTAAAAGTTGGCAAGAGGTAAGGAAATAGGTATATCCGGCTGCCTTAAATACAGCAACCATGGAGTCAGTGAAAATGTCATTTGGCCAAAGCATACTTCAGTTTCAAGTGTCACACGCGCCTTTCAGCACTCATTCTAGATGCTGCTTGGGGGGGCGCAAACGGCGCAGATTAGCATGTGGACAACAAGTGGGCGGCGCGCACAGGGGTTGTGGAACGCGTAAGGGCACACTGGTTGAGCAACGATTAATTGCCGATAGAGGATGGATCGAGAAATACAACACAAAATGTAAGGTATGGGGGAAGACAATTATGACCCAGATTCCCATGAGTATAATAACACAACCTTCAATCTCAAATGATCCTCTTGACTCGCTTGTCAGAAAGAACATGCCAGTGTCCATTTTTGTTGCTATCCTAGTCTTCTACCCATGTGTAATGCAAACACATTTTATTATGAAAAGTTACAAACACCAGGTTTTTGATGGAAGCAAAAGACTCGCATAAGTACAAGGACTGTTCAGATTCAGCGGCGCTGCCGATCAGCTCTTGCTGTATCACAGTGAGCATCATTAGAGGAGAGAGAGACGAAGAGGACCAGTGGGGGGATGGTGATAGAGCGATAGATTGAAGAAGGGCGGGCTGAAGATTGTATGTGAGCGAGAACGAGGGAGGGGGGGAGGTAAGAAAGAACCGAGGTACACTGAGCCAGTGTAGCAGGAATCGCCTGAGATGCCGAGGGTCTTTCCATGAAAGCGGAAACGCTCTCACGCACGCACGCACGTGCGGTGAAAGGTAAGACATACGGGGGCGTTCTTCCTTTTGCATGCTGAGTGTATAATCTGCTCTACAGACAGAGTGAACAGCAGGGGGGGGATTCAGCACTTAAAAGGATCTCATTCTCAGCATCCAGTGATGCATTTTTCACTGGCCACATTCCCTGACGGACAGTTTCGGGGAGACTCTGGGAAGAACGTCCGTTGGAATGAGGTAGAGGGATGCTGGGTATACCTTAATATTTCTCAGATTCACTTTAGTTTGTCACAGACAGTAAATGCATTCAAAGAGCATTACTAAATTAGGTGAATTGAAAACAGTGATTTAAATGTCGTATTTAATGTTCCCTATTTTGTTCCTCCCAAGTTTCTGCTTTTAGACTGTTTTGAGCCGTTTGTGAATGTAATTCCTTTGCATCTCTTTTGTTTTTTTCATGACTGTGTGCGTGTGTGGTGGTGTGGTGTGTGTCAGTTTACCTAATTATGGTTTTAAGGAAAATACTCATTAAACATACTAAATAATGTCTTATTGACAATAAATAAAATGCAAATGGTTCATAGAAATTTTTGGGGATAGATAATCTAATTCCTCTTATAAAACATAAAGTCAATGAACAGTCTAAGCAGGGTTTTCAAACGGGCGAAGCCAGGGGTCCGCAAATATTTGCTATCGGCCTAACCTATTTTCCGGACGGCAACTTGCTTTTTATTCTGAAACGTCTATGATTGATATTCCAAGTAACTTACCAATGCATTTTAATGTCACTAAGCAAAGTATGTGACATTAATGCTACCACTTAATGCTTGCACTTCAGGTTTATATAGCAAATAATAATTTTCGCATGTCTGTTTGCAATAGACAGTATTGCATAGTTTTCTCATTTTAGGAAGTGGTTGCACAATCACATAGACAAGACGGCAAGCACATGTTTGGTTGTTTTCTTTATTGTTACAAAGCACACGTTTCCCTGTCATTTTGAGGTACACAAATAAAAGAGACCGTTTTGATGATGTCTTGCTCTTATCTGACGATCATCACATTTTTCCGCTATATAATGAATCCACAGGGTTTGTGCGATAGAATAACAAGAATGAGTTTGCATCCATTTCTTATTGTTAAAATGACGAAGACTATTGCGTGTGTTTTTCACAAGCACAGGGAATCGGCGTCTATGGCATTTAAAATTATCATCATTATAATTCATTTTTTATATACACATATATATATATATATATATACAATGGGTACGGAAAGTATTCAGACCCCCTTTACATTTTCACTACCTCTTTGTTAATTTCAGGCCATTTTCTACAATCATTTAAGTAAATTTTGGGACAGCTCATATAATGTACAACTAGCAGCACCCCAATTGACGAGAAAACACAGAATTGGTGACATTTTGTCGAGATTTACTTAAAAAGAAAAACGAATATATCCCATGGGCTCCTAAGTATTTCAGACGACCGTTGCTCATTATTTAGTTAAGAAGCCTCCCTTTTGACGAATACAGCGCATGATCTGTTTGGAAGACTCACCAAGTTTGTCAAGTCATCCTGTATTTGGGGATCCTCTGCCATTCCTTTTTGCAGATCCTCTCCAGTTCTGTCAGTTTGGATTGTAAACGTTGGTGGACAGCCATTTTTTTAGGTCTCTCCAGAGATGCTCAATTTGTTTTTAAGTCAGGGCTCTGGCTGGGCCATTCCAGAACAGTCACAGAGTTGTTGTGAAGCACTCCTTCGTTATTTTAGCTGTGTGATAAGGGTCATTGTCTTGTTGGAAGGTAAAAATTCGGCCCAGTCTGAGGTCCTGAGCAATCTAGGAGAAGGTTTTCATCCAGGATATCCCTGTACATGGCCGCATTCATCTTTCCCCAATCAGATTAAAAAAAATAAAAAAAACTCGATTGCAACCAGTCGTCCTGTGCCTGCAGCTGAAAAACACCCCCACATCATGATGCTGCCACCACCATGTTTCATTGTTGGGACTGTATTGGACAGGTGATTGAGCAGTGCCTGGTTTTCTCCACACATACCCCTTAGAATTAAGGCCAAAAATTTCTACCATGGTCTCATCAGACCAGAGAATCTTATTTCTACCATCTTGGAGTCCTTCGGGTGTTTTTTCATGTGTCTTGCACTGAGGAGAGTTTTCCGTCGGGCCACTCTGCCATAAAGGCCCGACTGGTGGAGGGCTGCAGTGATTGTTGACTTTCTACAACTTTCTCCCATTTCCCAGCTGCATCTCTGGAGTTCAGCCACAGTGATCTTTGGGTTCTTTTTTACCTCTTTCACCAAGGCTCTTCTCCACCGATAGCTCAGTTTGGCCGGACGGCAAGCTCTAGGAAGGGTTCTGGTCATCCCAAACGTATTCCATTTAAGGATTATGGAGGCCACTGTGCTCTCTCTTAGGAACCTTAAGTGCAGCAGACATTTTTTTGTAACCTTGGCCACAATTCTGTCTCTGAGCTCTTTCAGGCAGTTCCTTTGACCTCATGAATATAATTTGCTCTGACATGCACTGTGAGCTATAAGGTCTTATATAAACAGGTGTGTGACTTTCCTAATCAAGTCCAATCAGTATAATCAAAACAGCTGGACTCAAATGAAGGCGTAGAACCATCTCAAGGATGATCAGAATAAATGGACAGCACCTGATTTAAATGTAGTATGAGTGTAAAAAACACAGCAAAGGGGCTGAATACTAGGCGCATGAGTGATATTTCAGTTTTTTCTTTTTTAATAAATCTGCAAAAATTTCAATAATTCTGTGTTTTTCTGTCAATATTGGGTGCTGTGTGTACAGTAATGAGAAAAAAAAATTACTTAAATGATTTTAGCAAAATGGCTGCAATATAACAAAGAGGGAAAAATTTAAGGGGGTCTGAATACTTTCCGTACCCACTGTATATATATATAGTATACATGTATACAACCTGGTGCAACTTTCCGGAAAATATGGTACATTTAATTATATTATGCTGTAGTATTAAAAAGTACATGTACAATGGGAACCATTTGCACCAACAAAAAATTTATATTATGTTCATTCCTCCTACCCACATTCAACTTTAGCCTTAAACACTGTTATAATTATGAGGGGGTCCTTGGAAAGTCCTCTCCCCTGTAAGGGGTCCCTGGCTCCGAAAAGTTTGAAAATCCCTATTCTACAACATGTGTGTGTGTACAGGCATGCAAGATCATGCAACCTGTCAATTAATGAACCTGCTTGTAACACGTTTTTCAGGTGCATATGCAATATTGTGACGTGTTTTGATTTGATGGACAGGCTGTTTTCTGATAATCTACTGAATCTGAATGAATTAGGCTCTATCCCATGAGCCTCAATGACTCCTGCTGATGTCATTTACGATAATCTTCTCCAAAGAGATTTAATTTGATTGATTTATATATAATGCACACACACATACACATACCGAAAGAGAGCTAGAGCTGTCAGCACTAATGATGGCCTTTAGCAGTGTGTGATAGTGAAAGGGACTGATGGTGGCAGAAGGGTGGCTGAATGACCTTGTCCCCCAGCAGGGCACATTTTCAGCTTTACGTGAATCATTCTGTAAGGGCGAGAACTGGGCAAAAGAACTCCTATTCCTCTGGAGAAATAGAGGATGATAAAAGGTCAGGCCCAAGGTCTTCAGACTGCAAATCAAAAGTAACCATTTGCAATCTGGCATTCGTACTATTCAGGTTTTGTGTTTGTTTTGTGGCATTTTCTATATGACATTTTCACCAATGGTATTTTCAAATGGTTGGGCAGCTGAGCTGCAAAGTACTAGCAAGATGACCCTGATCTGAGCATATGTCTGGTGAGAATCTTCTCAATGCAGCTGCAGCATATGAGGAAGGATGGAGAGAGACACAGAGCAGCATAATCTTTCCATCACGCACGTCATAATCAGAGGGAAAGGGAAAGAGAAATAGAGAGATACTTTTGGGCCTTTAAGAGAATCAGCATGGATTAGAGGGCTTTTAGAAAACCAAAAGTCTGTAGTAAGGTTACAGCGTGTCTGGTACAAGCCGTACCAAAATTTCAGATCATAACACCCCTCAATATTTCATCACTTTTACTGGGGTTTTAAGCTCCTTGTGTTAAATATACAAATTCAAAATATCTATCGGTGTCACAGATTAAATCTTTCATCAGCACAAGGATGTGATTTCTAAAACCATACATAGGCCTCTGTTTGTATGATAGGGGGCTTGAGATATTTTGTTTTATTTATTTATTTTCTTTTATTCATTTTATTCAGCATTTTTTGCTGAAATCTATAATCACAAATATAGTCAATCAAACAACATTTTTCTGCAATGTTTTCAGTTGTGTCCTGTGTTTACCAATGTACAATTTATTCATTATGAAATACAGAAGTCAAAATTAAGGTTCTTAAGTGGTTCTTTCCTTAGGTTTAGAAAATAAGCTCTTATATGTCATTTTTATAGAAAAGGAATGAGAAAATGTTACAGAAAAAACAACAACAGTTAAAGGTACGATACCTGACCATATAAAGAAAAAAATGTAATGATTTAACTGCATTAATTTGTAATTTTACTGTAAAATGTAATGACTATAAATTGCCATATAATTTATGGTTAAAAAAATGTACAAGGAAATTCCCAGATATATTTTGTTAAAATATTTTTGTTTCTTTTCATTTTTGTAGTTTATAATGTACTGTACCTTGGTGTTTTTTTTTTAAATTGTTATATAGTTAATGTGTTTTGCAATTTTTTATTCTCATGTGTTTTACCCCTATACATCTATGAGTATTGGCCATGTTTTATGAACAGGCCACTTATAGGATGAACTGCTGATTCATCATGGGGTTTTTCTAATTTACCACCTGTCTATAAGCATTGCTATCAGTAGAAACTAAAAAAAAAAAAAACAAACCATTTAGATAGCAGAACATATTTGGTATTTAAGTAGATCGTGGTGATGATAATACATCTTATTTATACAACATGAGCTTTAAAGTTGAAGTTTAAATGTCATACACCACTACATCAATTATGCCCATAATACCAGAAAGCATTCACACGGTCACGCATCAACTTCAAAATTCTCGTGGCAATGGGATTCAGCAGGACATGCAAAATTTATAATTGGACTTAAAAAGGTCTCGGCAATGGATCTTTGATGAAGTGGGGCACTGGGGCCTGTGTCAAGGAAACCTCTTCTTCAAGGCATATGCACTTGAATGTTGCGGCTATTTCTGTATTAGATTGTAGTACCGCTAAATGATTTACGTCAAGTCAATAGGCAAGTCACCTTTATGTATATAGCTCTTTTGACAATACAGATTGTGTCAAAGTAACTGAACAGCATTAATTAGGAACATAGTGTGTCAATAATGCAAAGTGACAATAGTAAACACTAATTTTTTCAGTTTAAAGGCAGTTCATCATTGAATTCATTGATGTCATCATCCAACTCAGTTCAGTTTAAATAGCATCTGTGCAATCAAGTCTACAATATCGGTTTGTTTTTGGGGGGGGGTAGGGGGGGGGGATTGTGGGAAGAGTGTCCTGCCCAACTATATCGACTCCGTACCGTGCCGTCCCATGGGCAGTCGGGAAAAGCGGTGCCATAGTTGTTCTAGTCTGTTCTCTGCTTGACCTTTCAGGGTCTGTACGAGGTCCTCGTAGATCCTTGGTGTCGGATCCACTCATCTGGTCTATGGATACGGACTGGATCGCTGGGTGACTGGCAGTGAACAATTATCTGGGTAGGGCCAGACTGGATCTGTTGCTATAGTTTGTAACGTGACCTCGTAGATAAGAGGAAACAGACGCAGATATTAGCGGAAAATGGCCAATTATTCTAGCAATGTAACAAGCACATTACATCGGCGTGTTATATCCGTCAAAGTTTCAGCCGGTTCCAGTTGACGGCTAATAATGGCAGCCTTTTTTTAAAACTAAATCCACAATTAGAAATAGACCAGTGTTATGTGTATGCCATTTTAAAGAGATGGGTCTTTAATCTAGATTTAAAATGACAGAGTGTGTCTGCCTCCCAAACAATGTTAGGTAGACTATTCCAGATTTTAGGCGCTAAATAGGAAAAGGATCTGCGGCCCGCAGTTGATTTTTATATTCTAGGTATTATCAAATTGCTAGATTTTTGAGAACGCAGCGGACGTGGAGGACTATAATGTAATAAGAGCTCATTTAAATACTGAGGTGCTAAACCATTCAGGGGTTAAGTAATATGCAAGATTTTAAAATCTTTATGATGTTTAATAGGGAGCCAGTGCTTTGTTGACAGAACCGGGCTAATATGGTCTTACTTCCTGGTTCTAGTAAGAACTCTACATGCTGCATTTTGGACCAGCTGTAGTTTGATATTATGCACGCAAAGCAACCACCCAAAAAAGCATTACAATAAACTAGCCTTGAGGTCATGAACGCATGAATTGACATTTCTGCATTTGACATTGAGAGCAAAAGTCATAATTTAGATATATTTTTAAGATAGAAAAATGCAGTTTTACAAATACTAGAAAAGTGGCTTTCAAAGGAAAGATCGCTATCAAATAGCACACCTAGGTTCCTAACTGATGACAGGAATTGCTACAACAGCCCATCAAGTTTAGACAGTGTTCTAGGTATGACATGCAGAGTTTTTAGGGGTCTTGCTATAAATTCCCACCAAACTGTTTTTGTTGTATAACAAGTTTATACAATTCTTTTTCTCCTATAGTAGAGAATGAGTGGAACTGTTCCTCATGGGGATCTGTAGCACACTATCTGATGTGTTACTGTTGCTGACGGCTGCATGGTTACAATTTTATTTCTAATAGTATCGATCTTGGAAGTAAGTAGTTCATAAAGTCATTACTGCTATGCTTTTGGAAAATGTCAATGCCTGTTGATGCTTTATTTTTCATTAATTTAGCAACTGTATTGAATAAATACTTGGGGTTATATTGATTTCTTCTAAAAGAGATGAAAAGTAATCATATCTAGCAGTTTTTAATGCTTTTCTGTAGGATGGGTTACACTCCCGCCAAGCAATACTAAATGCCTCTAGTTTTGTTTTCCTCCAGCTGGGTTCCATTTTTTGGGCTGCTCTCTTTATGGTGCGAGTGTGCTCATTATACCACGATGTCAAACTGTTTTGGTCCTTAATCTTTCTTAAGCGTAAAGAGGGGCAACTGTAGCTTAAATGCTAAAAGAGAGAGTCCCATAGTTTCTGTTACATCATCAAGTTGTTCTGAGGTTTTGGATATGCTAAGGAATTGGGATAAATCAGGAAGATTACTTATAAATATCTTTTGTGGTAGAAGTGATGGTTCTTCCATACTTGTAACAAGGAGTAGAATTTACAGTTTTAGCTATATGAAGTTTGCACAAGACTAGATAATGATCTGAGATATCGTCGCTTGGCTGCATAATTTCAGCACCATCAACATCAATTCCATGTGACCATTTAACCATACACTATGTTTGCAATCAAACTGAAAACCATCATTTTCAGACTAGGTAAAAAGGAACTTCTTACTTTAGTGCAGAGTATACTTTTTGATGTGATGTCTCTCTGGATGAAACGCAGTGATAAAGTATTGATTGTTGTTGGCATGGGGATTATTTCCTGAGGGACTCATTTTCAAGTGAAGTGATCATATTTCTACTTCACTCATTTACTGTGAACTGTGCAGACCACCAGAATCTATACCCCTTTCTAAAGAGAGATGCTTTCCTTCAACTGACTCACAACAAGATTAAACTGAGATGACTAGTGTAATTTAATTTAATTTAATGCCATGCCTAATGACTATTGTCATATCTTTCATTCTCCTTCTCTCTTCTCTTTCTTTCTGCTTGTTTTGTTGACTGGGTACAGTCTATTTTTATCTCATCTTTAAAAAAAAAAAAAAAGCAAAATTCCATGATGGGGTTTGTTACTTCATAACACAGCAAACCTCACCATGCAAACATTTTTAAAGCCATTTCAATGAAATGATCAAATGAGCATAAAATATTATTATTGTGTCGTACAGGATCCGCCTCATTGATTTTAATGTGCCACATCATTATTGAACAGTTATTTACCATGCAATCCATAGCAGGGAACAGTTATAATGTTAAAGGTTTCCTAAAGTTTGCTTGTGCCATTTTATTTCTAACAGGCTTTTCAGATAAACCCGCATTTTTGAGTGACCTGAGAGAGGAGGAGAACCATTTTTCCTTCGTCTCTGTCTGTCACATGAGCAGTAATGCCTGTTCTCTCACCTACCACAGGTACGTCATACAGTAGCTGTGATTGAAAAATTAGCTCACTTCATCATCATAATAAAGAACAGTAATTTCGTACTCATTAAAAAAGTACATATAAAGAAATTGAAAAAATTTTTTTATATCATGTACATTCACATGAGATTCCAGTCATTTCAGTTGCCTATTAAAAGTTTTTCATGTTGCATGGAAAAATGTTGAGAACACATGAACAATTGAAAACCATTTGTTTAATCACCTATTCCAAAATCATAGACACCTAACTATTATGAAACAGTTTTGCTGACCAAATATTTTAAATATGACTAAAGTCTTTTTCAATACTATTGGTAAATGAAAATCTTTGTTTTTATGTGATACCACATTCACACTAATAGACATCAGTAAGTCCTGCTGTATTGGTCAATGCAACATTATTATATTATTTATGTTTCGAAAAAGTATACAGAAAATTAATAACTGTACAATTTTAAAGTATTGTGTTTTTTATATCTTGCAGTTCTGCATGAATTCCTAGCCCGTCCTCACCTCCCACTGGCAACCAGATCTCATCAAGCAAAGAGGACAGTGTTTTCCTCAGGGAGGTCTTTCGAGTGAGAGAGCCCTGCAAGCATATATTATGAAAGTGGAGCGATATAAGCGCTGAGTATAAATGTCTAACATCCTCATATTGTTTTTGTGACTGATTATCCATATGATGACTTTACATGCAGTATGCCATGAGCGATGCTTCAGGCAGTTTCAGCTGCTCCAAGCCCGACCCGGGCCAGTGCTGCATCAGCGCATCCTGACCTCAGCTAAAGACCGTAAGTGGGCATCTCGTACCCAACGACAAACAATCAAATCGTCATTATAATAGTCTTATATATGACTTATATATAGCCACCTAATATATATCATATAAGTCTTATAATAATCCTATTCTAATATATATATATATCTTTATATATATATATATAGAGTTTTCAAAACGGTTCAAAATGGTTGGTAAGATTTTTTTATGTGGCTGAATGTGTCTCTTTTGCAACCAAGACTGCACTTTACTTTATAAACAGAACATTGGAACACAAAATAGCAGTAATAGTGTGTAAAATATTAATAGTATTTTATAATATTCCTATCTATATATTAAAAGACAGTGGTAGCAGAAGTATTCAGTACCCCTATAAAATTTTTCACATCTGTGTTATATGCTAGCCATTTGCAAATCATTTAACAATTTTTTTTCCGCATTAATGTACACGAGACGTCGGCCGCGCGGTGGATTAACCCTATAACAGCAGCACCCCTAATATTACCGAAAAACACAGATTTTTACATTTTTGCAGATTTATTAAAAAATTTAAACTGAAATATCACATGGTCCTAAGATTTTATTCAGACCCTTTGCTCAGTATTTAAAAGCACCCTTTTGATCTAATAAAGCCATGAGTCTTTTTGGAAAAGATGCAACAAGTTTTCACACCTGAATTTGGGGATCCTCTGCCATTCCTCATTGCAGATCCTCTCCAGTTATGTCAGGTTAGATGGTAAACGTTGGTTGACAGCCATTTTTAGGTCTCTCCAGATGCTCAATTGGGTTTAAGTCAGGACTCTGGCTGGACCAATCAAGAACAGTCACAGAGTTGTTGTGAAGCCACTCCTCTGTCATTTATTTAGCTTGGTTTTGTGTGCTTAGGGTCATTGTCTTGTTGGATTGTAAACCTTCGGCCCAGTCTGAGGTCGAGCACTCTGGAGAAGGTTTTCGTCCAATATATCCCTGTACTTGGCCGCATTCATCTTTGGTTTTTCGGCGCTTCGATTGGCAACAAGTCGCGCTGTCCCTGGCAGCTGACAAACTCCTCTCCATCAACATGATCTGCCACCCCCCAATGTCTTGCATGCTGTTGACTGTATTTGGACAAGGTGATGAGCAGTGCCTGGTTTTCTCCACATTATACCGCTTAGAATTAAGGCCAAAATGTTTTATCTTGGTCTCATCAGACCAGAGAATAATTATTTCTCAGCATCTTGGAGTCCTTCAGGTGTTTTTTTTTTTAGCAAACTCCATGCGGGCTTTTCATGTGTCTTGCACTGAGGAGAGGGTTCCTTCGGGCCACTCTGCCACAAAGCCCCGACTGGTGGAGGGCAGCAGTGATGGTTGACTTTCTACAACTTTCTCCATCATCCCGCACTTCGCGCTGCATCTCATGTAGCTGCAGCCAGCATGAAGCTGATTACTTGGTTCTTCTTTACCTCTCTCACCAAGTCTCTTCTCCCCCGATAGCTCAGTTTTGGCCGGACGGCCAGCTCTAGGAAGTTTTCTGGTCGTCCCAAACGTCTTCCATGTAAGGATTATGGAGGCCACTGTGCTCTTAGGACCTTAAGTGCAGCAGAAATGTTTTTTTAACCTTGGCCAGATCTGTGCCTTGCCTCAATTCTGTCTCTGAGCTCTTCAGGCTTTTCTTTGACCTCATGATTCTCATTTGCACTGTGAGCTGTAAGGTCTTATATTGACAGGTGTGTGGCTTTCCTAATCAAAGTCCAATCAGTATAATCAAACACAGCTGGACTCAAATTAAGGTGTATAACCATCTCAAGGATGATCAGAAGAAATGGACATCCCCTGAGTTAAATATATGAGTGTCACAAGCAAAGGGTCTGAATACTTAGGACCATGTGATATTTCAGTTTTTCTTTTTTAATAAATCTGAAAAATGTCAACAGTTCTGTGTTTTTTCTGTCAATATGGGGTGCTGTGTGTACATTAATGAGGAAAAAATTTACTTAAATGATTTTAGTAAATGGCTGCAATACAACAAAGAGTGAAAAATTTAAAGGGGACTGAATACTTTTGTCTCGTAGCCACATTAACTATTTTTATTGTAATATATTCGAAATACTTTATTTTCCTGTAATGACAAAGCTGATTTTCTCAGGCAGCCTTGTATGCCTCCATTCTTCGAGTGCACATAATCCTTCAGACTCATTCTACTGGTTAGTTAGTGGCCTTAGAAACCCCATTTCTATTATTATCAATGTTGAAAAACTATCATACTGGCCGCAAACGACTCTTGAATGTTACTAATATAGAAAACAGCAACAACACATGATTTAAGGGCTCAGATGTTTTTAATGCAAATAAAAACAGTGATTTGAAGTGTGGGTTTTTTTCAGCTGTACTGTAATGTTGGCCATGTTTTTGCATTTTTGCTGATATTGGTCTTGTGGTTTGCATTGACAGGTCGCAGAGGAGCTACAGAATGGACCACTGGAAGAAGATGAGAGAGAGCTATTAACACTTCTTACTGCTCCACATGTGAAGGTGCAAAACTCACACTTGTGCCCCTGTCTTTGTAGAGATTTTCCCGACTACTGATTTTCCTAATTCATGTCTTTGTGGTAAATTTTCTGAAAAATCTTCCATTGATCTTAAATTGCTCTAAAGTACAATTTATGATATTTTTATAAATAAATTCAGATGCATATAAACACTTTCCCCTTTATATTCCAATAATCTGTCAAATTGAAAGCCGCCGCATGGGTATGTAAATTCTATAACAGATATGATGCTGACACAATAATTCCTGTTAAATCAGTGTTTAAATGAAGCTTGACGTAATTAAGCTTAATTCATTTCTATTTGATAGTGAGCAGCATGACAAAATAGAATCAGATGACATTTTACAGCCTTCTAATTAGACTCGCTCAAAAAACCTCATCTTCCTCCAAAAAAAAAAAAAAACACCATAAACGAATCCATCCACGTGGGCCCGGCAGCCAATCAGTTTCCTCTTCTCTGTTTTTTTTTCTCTCCATTCTCTGTCAACCGATTTACACCTACATGCTAATTCTCCCTCTCATTTATACACAAGCACATTCTTTCTTCCACAGCACCATTGGGTCATCTTGTCAACTTTTGTTGTGATTTTTCTCTCCATCAGGCAGTTCTAACAGTACATGACACAGTGGCACAGAAAAACTTTGAGCCTGTGCTTCCCCCTCTACCGGATGATCTAGACGATGAACTGGAGGAGGAATCAGTAAAGATTGTGCGTTTGGTTAAGAACAAGGAGCCTCTTGTGAGTTTCAGGATTGAGCTGTTTTGTCAACATAATGGACTAATAGTCTTAATGTACTGTCCATTATCATTAAGACATGCAAAATATAGGCTTATATTTAATTTCTGCAATCAATTATGTCTCTTTAGGGTGCAACCATCCGCAGGGATGAAGTAACTGGGGCGGTAGTGGTTGCTAGGATAATGAGGGGAGGAGCTGCAGACCGTAGTGGTGAGTGACAGCCTGATCCTTCCCCTTGTCAGCATAACTTTTTTTTCCTCTGTGCAAACTGGGTTTTTTTACACTGTGGCTGGACAACAGCAAAATCTCTCTCAGCAAATTTGATGTAACATAATCTGTGATGACGCAATCAGGGACCATCCAAGCCAAAAACTGACTGTAAAACCCATGACAGATGACTCAATTCTCAATGGAGAGATAAAGAGAGGGAATTGAATAACCATTTATTTAAATGTTGCGCAAAAGAATTTACTGAGAATGATGACATTTTGACAATTAGATGTCAGCAACAAGGGGAGACTGTAATCACAGCAGAATCATTATTTTTAAATATTAATAGCATTCTGAGCAGCGGATTTTTCTGATCACAAGCAAAATATTGACTAAAATCCTTGAGATTATGCTTTGCTTTGGGATTACAGATTATACTGGAAATATACAGAGCAGATTTCATGGTTGCCATGGACATTCTGTTGAAATATGACGTGTACCTTGCAACAGGCCCGGTTCTTGACGGCTATAGAAGGGTGGGCTTGCAGATATCCTTGGTCTAGAAGATATTTATACTGTACATATAATATAGTTAATATAGCAATATGTACACTGAAAAAAGCTTTAAAAGTGACGTGATGTGACGTGACATGTGACCAAGTATGGAATTAGTGCTCTGCATTAACCCATCCAAAGTGCACACACACAGCATTGAACACACACAAACCGTGAACACACAACCAGAGCAGTGGCCAGCCATTTATGTTGCGGCGCCCAGGGAGCAGTTGGGGTTCAGTGCCTATGCTCAATGGCACCTCAGTCGTGTGTATTGAGTGGAGATGAGCGCGTACATTCAACTCCCCCCAACCTAATCCGCTGGCCGGACAGGAGACTCTAACTGAAGAACCAGCAACCTTTTTAGGTTAGAGTCCGACTCCTAACGCACGTATAGCCAACAGACTTCGCCTTTTCAGTTGGCAGGGCCTAGAATATCATGCACTGCACAGCAACTAAACTTTTTTCGCTTTAATTGAATATAATAATAAAGCCCTATCGTTGTCTCTTTACTCATTGTTCTATAGCTGTTGACATCTTTTCACTACAACTTTTTTTATTTAGACGACAGACACTATGGTAATGATAACTAAAAGAAAAGTAAAAAGAGGGATTTTAAATGATTTAGGGAATAACCTAAAAAAAAAGAAATAAACATAAAGAACAAGTGAATAAGATTTTTTTGTAAAGTGATCAATCTGAACTGCAAATAATATATTTATTTTAAAATATGCACCCATTTAATTTCAGTTGTAGGCCTATTGTTGAAAACGCAAAAAAAGAAAAATGCTATTGTCATCATAATCAATTATAAATTACATGAATCATGTAAATGGCAGACCTACTTTGCAATTCTGCAAACCGTGTAATTTGACAAAAAAAAAAAGAAGTCGAATAGTGTGGCATCAGCACTGGATATTGTTGTGCGTTTAGTCGGGGAATCTGGGGCTAGACGTTCTTATAGCAGTAAGTATGCGACTGTCTGCAACGACTCCAACTCTTCATCATCACCGGCATCAAGCCTATTTATCTTCAGTTTTCATTCTTACATCCATGCATGAACAGCATCCCAAAGGGTCAACTTCAATCTGAACTGTAGGCTATAGCCAGAGCCATAGAAAGAGGCTCTGGCTATAGCCTAAGCCTACATGCATTTTAGATGCTTATATTATGCTCTTGCCCGTCCATGCAATGAATGCACGTTATTGAATGAGCGGGATTTTTAGAACATTAAAATTAACTGCTCAGGTAATTTCAGTGGTAGGCTATGATACATATTCATGTAGCCTGTTGAACTCCCCGTAATAGGTAGTTTGCAATCACTTGATTCTGATGACGCGCGCAATGCAGCTGGAGCGCTGGAAGGGATTTTTCTCTCTATAGGAATCACTAGCAGAAACTCAAAATGCCCGTGTTTTGCGTTGTATATGGATGCTCAAATCGGACAAACCGAGAAACCACAAGAAGCTTTTATCGTGTATGAAAATGTGTTGCTCATAAGGGGGGAAAATTCAAGAAATTGATTGAAAAACGCTGGAAAAAGTGGCTTGTCTGTGTCTGCGGTCGGGAGGAGCGAAGCCGGATAATACTCGTGTGTAAAAATGGTTAATATAAGATAATAATATATTAAAATACGAATAAAGAAATGTATAGGCAGGGTGACAACACGTCAGATTCACGTGAATGCTAACGCCACACCATAGACACGATTAATATAAGATATTGTTTGCAGGTGTGCCGAATAGTGAATTGCGATAATTGAAGTGAAGTAACAGCTTTTGTGAGTATACTTTTAGATGAAAGCCGCTATTTGCTCGGGCTTTCTGAGGCTATAATCGATTCAGAATTGAAATAACGTTGTTTTACATAGCTGTCTTAACACGACTCAGTCACCACATGCCTGTACATGCAGCAAAGATCAGGAGTGACTCAGATCCCACCGCATCCTCATATAAATACGTATTCATTTCAGAAATATATATATCTGATAAACGTATACATAATACTATGATATATATATATTTATAATATATATATCTACATATATATAAATCCATAATGCCTATACGCAGTAAGGCCTATCATTACCGACTTCCTATCCTCATCCGTTCTTTTGCAGTCACCCTCCGCAATTACAGCGAGTTAAAACAAATCTTTTATTTGAAATCACTGAATTGATTATAGCATACGACAGCGGCGCAAATAGTCGCTTCCGATGTAAGGCACTAAAAATTGGTCACTCACAAAAAAAAATAAACAATTGATCAGTCTCAGATGTTCCTTTATAATCGTGAACCTCATCTGAACTGCAAATAATTACTCTTGATTTACGTGTCTACGTGTGGCGTTAGGGCACTGATGAATTCTGAATACTGCTGGTGGCACCATCTATTTATATCTTTCTAAATATCTTAATATTTATTATAATCCTATAATAACTCATTTGCATCACAACGAGCTTCGGGTCTCCTCCCTAACTGGCAGACACAGGGGTTAACAAGGCCACTTTTTGCTTGGCAGCGTTTTTCAATCAATTTTTAGACATTTCCCTCACTATAACAACACATTTTCGATCACGATAAAGCTGCTGCGGAAGTAAAAGGCTGTGGTTTCTGCGTTTGGCCAATTTAAGCACCTCCATAAACAACGCAACACGAGGCATTTGAGTTTCGCTATGATTTCTAATGGAGAAAAATCAGTTCCTCCGCTCGCAGGCTGGCATTGCGCGCGTCATCAGTGACGTCATGTGCAAACAACCTATAGCGTACGGCAAGCCGTTTTAGCATTTAAAAGTTTGTTTAGACTATCCATAAAAAAAAATATCCTGCTAAGGTCAGTAACGATTTTATTTTGACAAAGATTCATAATTATAAGTCGACTAGTCAGCATATGCCACTTAGAGATATCTAGCAATTAATTGCACTAGGAAGAATCGATTAAGATATAAAAAAAAAAAGTCTAAATACTTTATGACAGTCAAAACTCCATTTAAGATATCTCTGTAATGACATCATAGTTATCTTCAATAGGGCGTCACACATATGCAAAGGTAATTAGAGATATCTCTAATTCAGTTTCGACTAGTCACAATTATATTTTAAGATATCTGAATTGTACCTGCTCCTAGTCGAATGTGCTGTTGTATGACGTGAGACTAAATTAACTCAGCTCCTCCCAGAGCCCCTTCCCGACTAATGTTTAGTGCTAACTGCTAACAACAGTGGTCTGCTTTTCTTGTCACGGAGAGAAAAGCTACTGGATGAATTACTTCAGGGGTTATTAAATAATATCCGGATGCAGCCATATGTGGTAAAAGTTCTCCAGCGTGCATGTATGTATAGCGTTGTGATTTTAATTGAATCATGTTGCAGAATGGACCAAATGCAGTGTAATGTTCAATAAAGGCAGAAAACCACAAACTGCTCGTCTGAAATATTTATTATACGTTTAGACATAATGAAGAACAATAGAATTATACAATAAAAACATGAAAAATAGTACAAATAAATGCATGACGGACAAGAACAATGCTTCAGAATCAGATGCAGTCAAAAAAAGGTGAAGGCTGATTTTAAAAAGATTACAATTTGATAAAAGTTTACCTGGCATTGATGACATTTATTAGTGGGTTAACCATTACGTTTGTATGTTTCAGGTTACTTGTGTCGTTATGCCGGCTTTTTATTCCGCCAGAATGAAAAAATGAAGAAGGTAATTGTGACTTTTATCTTACAATTCTGACTTTTTTTCTTCTCAGAATTGCGAGATATAATCAATGCATATTTTTTTTTTTTTAGTTACAATTTTATTACTCACAATCTTGCATTGTGTTTAGGTCTATTTTGTGGCAATCTGAGAAAAAAGTGAATTGTGAGATAAAAAGTCGCAATTTATTTATTTATTATTTCTTTATTTAGTGGCGGAAACGAGCTTCCATAGGAAATAGCCCACAAGGTATTGCATTTTATTATAGCAAGAGATCCATGATGATGATTTTCTGCTGTGTTCAATGATGAGTGCCAATGTATTCTTTTAACATTATATCAAATGTTGCAACAGCTAACATGAGACCTATACAAATCCTTAGCTACTGATTTACATGTGTTCGTTTGTAAATAAAGGCTAACACAATTTAATCCACAGCACACGTCTCAAAATTACGATATAGAATAGGACAAAAGCCTGTCTGAGTCCTCTCTGTGTAGTCTACCACTTTTACACATGCTCCAGCTACATTTTTATTTCCATACTTTTTAATTACTTCTGTATAAAACAGTTTAAAATTACCCAAAATGTATGGGGGGGGGGGGGGGGGGGGGGAAAGCCTTTATTATACAACTCTTAGACAAAATGGCGGATGACAACAGTTTCCAAGGTAGGATTGGTTAATAAAATGTTTAAGGTGGGGCTTAACAAAGGTGCATTTGCATGCACATTTTAGATATCTATAAAGGAATGTTGACTCGTCACATTGTTAATTCCAGATATCTACATTGACATTCTTCCTAGTCACAAAGCTAAATGCAAATATATTTCAAAGAAAGATCTTCCTAGTCAAAAATCAGATTGAGATATCCATAATTAAATTGCAGATATCTTTAAATGAGTTTTGACTAGGAAGAATTCCAATTCAAGATATCTCTTATTAAGTTTTGCCTAGTCAAAAATCTAATTCAAAATATCTACAACTGTAATTTGACTAGTAATAAATTACTTTCAGATATCTACAAATGTATTTTGGATATCTTTAAGAAATCATGAATTAAAGATATCTGCAATATGATTATGACTAGTCAAACAACAGTTAGAGATATCTTGATTATAATTTTGACTAGTGTTAATTCAGTTAGAGATATCTCTAATTTAATTATCACTAGTAGAATTGTAATTTGAGATATCTCTAATTAGAATTATGCCTAGTACAAAATCAATTAGAGATATCTTTAATTACAATTTCTACTAGTCAAATCTCTTTTGTAGATATCCGAAAATATTTTCCAATGAAGTCAATGGAACAATACGACTAGTCATAACAGCATTGTAGATATCTCGAATGTATATTATGACTAGTCAAAGTAACATTGTAGATATCTTCAATGCATATAATGACTAGTCATAATCACATTGTAGATATCTTAATTCCAATTACGACGAGTCAAAATTGAAGAATAGATATCTGGAATTGGAATTTTGACTAGTCAAAATTAAATTATGACTAGTACAGCAAGGAGTATTTAATGCTAAAACGGCTTGCCATAAACGGACGCAAATTATTTCTGCCGCGTTCTTCGCTCATTAGTCAGCATCTGCTTTTCTGCAACCGACTGAAGCTCTCGCTGTGAATTCAGCTTGCCTCTGCATTCAGTCTAATAAAGAAAAATGCTGGCAATTTGCTGGTATTAGGTTATTATTGTTAGCGACAGTCTCCAGCTATATCTTAAACTTCTCAAAATACAGTCTGCTTCAGATTAGTTTTAATCTATGCACAAAAAAATTTACGTAATCTTTATCTAATTCTGATTGGGTGGGCAAGACTGTCATTTGGTTGGGCTTAGCCCACCCCTGCCCATGCCTGGAGTCGGCCCTGCCTTGCAAGCTAGGTTGTCCTATTGTATAATGAGTGTTAGTATGCAGTGTTATGCAGTTCCTAGAAACACAGCTTTATTAATAAGTTTACAAAGTGTACCAGAAAACCTTGTATCAGAGAGTGTTGAAGAAAAAGTACAATATCATCAAGGGGAATAAAATGTTTGATCAGAGAAACTGAGAAAAACCCTCAATTTACTGAATTTACTAGAAATATTTCATTGAATTTGAAGAATGCAGTGGCATGAAAACCAAAAATGATCAGTGATCTGGAAGCTTTTTCAAGTGAGGAAAGGGCCAAATTCCAGTAGAGAGGTTTCAGAAAAAAATATTCTCCATAAAACTTAACTTTTGGGGGTTGAATAATTTTGTACATGAATTTAGAGAGCCAATTTGAGTATATAAAATATAATAGTTATATAATAGTATATAATAGTAATTTTTTAAGATATATTTTTAAACATCTTAGCTCAATTGTTATGAATTATGAAGATAAAATATAGTGTATACTGTATATTTATAAGATTAGTTAAAGATCATTTATTCATACATATTAATACTTTCACTATAGTGAAAGCTTACATAGAGATTTTTTGTATTTTTATTTGGACGGCCGTATTTAAATGCACCGCACGATACTTTCACCTGAATTCTCCCTCAGGATCTGGTAGCATGTGGAGTGAGTTAAGGGAGGCTAATGAAATCTCATTATACCACATAACGGCCCTGAGTAGATGCAGCCAGATCTGGTGTGTTCACTATTCCTTCTGTTGTTCTACAAAACTGAGTCATTCCCATAAGATTCCTTATCTGAAACGGCACTTACCTGATTTAGTGTCCTTGATTGTTTATTGTTTGTCTGGCTGCAGTCTCAGTCTCAGGGCTCGATCACTCTGAAGATAATCCCTGCCATTAAGGAGGAGGATAGATTCAAGGAGAGTAAGGTGAATGTAATCACTTTATTTGAACATCATAGGACAGAAATGATAGTAGCTGCTTCATAATATGTATGCAATGTTATATGCTCTGTTTTTTTATTTTTCTCTTAAAGGTCTATTTAAGAGCCCTGTTTGATTACACACCATTTGAAGACAAGGCCACACCCTGTCAGGAGGCAGGACTGCCTTTCACACGTAGGGATATCCTGCAGGTGGTGAGCCAAGACGACCCAACATGGTGGCAGGCCAAAAGAGTGGGAGACAGCAACCTGCGTGCTGGACTCATTCCTTCAAGACAGTTCCAGGAGAGGTACACAACAAAAATCATGTCTACAGCTACCTTTCATTTACCTTTATTACTGCCTTATAGACCAGATGTCTCTAATATGCAATAGTTGTTCAAGAGCAGATTTTAAGTGGAGGCTGATTCTTCAAAAATTGGATTTGTTTGGATACATTAATATTAAGTTTCTTTCCTCCTTTTATGTAAATTACAAGCAGGATTGATGATGTATTAAAATGTAAATAAAACTGGTTTTAAAGTTCTGATATTAATTAGCTATTAATAGAACAGGAATTAAATCCTTGACCAAAATTATGTTGTATGCATTATTTTAATATCCATTCTGATTGGTCATTTTTAATCAAATCAGCCTCCTCTTGCAGTGTTTAATGGGCTATCATATATTGAATAAAAAAAAAACATCCTTTAAAATTAGTTCATCAGATTTATGAATGTTAGTAGGTAAATTAATAATTTCCACTATAGGTCTTCTAAAACAAAGTGTTTGATTTCTTCTGATTATAATTATATTTGGATTTTTTGTCCTAAATCTGCAGACGACTGTTGTATAGGATGAAAATGGGAACACACCAGAGCCCTAAATCACCTAGAGCAACACCATGTAAGTTCTAAGAAACTACTGCATAGCTAACAGACACGTTATACTACTTAACTAAAGACATGAATTTCTTGTTAATATTTAAACAAATGCTCTGTAAATGCAGAAATTATTTAGCAGACAACTGAACATCTCACATCATATTTAGGTGTGTGACTAACTAGAAAATATGGAATCGTACCAAAGCGGAATGAAGGGAACTCTGGTATTCAGACATATTAATCAGTCTATAGTCAGATATTCCTCTTTTTGTCCAGTCCTGTTAAGGGTTACCCAGACGATGCAGTGCTATTTGGCAGACAAATGTTGTTTATCGGTCAGGATGCTTAAAATTGGGTATGGGGTATAATCTACTTATCATGCAGATGCTGATTAATCTGATTGCAAGCACACAAGCTTGGACAATTTGCGCTATATTCATTCAATTTCAAATGATATCATTTAGTTCTTCAGAGTCAGTTTAAAGGGTTCATGTGATGTTGCTAAAAATTTATTTTGTGTATTTGGTTTAATGAAATTTGTTTATGCGGTTTAAAGTAAAAAAAAACTAACAGTTAATTTTTCAGCATAGCTGTCAGATTGTTTCTTCTCTATGCCCCGACTTTCTGAAACGCATAGATTTTTTACAAAGCTCATCGTTTTGAAAAGCGAGATGTGCTGTGATTGGCCAGCTATCCAGTGTGCGTTATGATTGGCCGAATTCCTCAAGCATGTGACAGAAATTTTACGCCCCTCACCATACTGTTGATACCGTGTCCGGCCAGAGCGAGTGCCATAAGGGGGAAGAGACAAAAACATGAAAACCGCATTATAAACGAGGCATTTGTTGCATCTAGTGGGGAATTAATTATGGATTATAATGATTTATACTTTCTTTTTACATGTTGCGTTGCATCGTGCAGCGTAAACATTGAACCCTGTCTCCATTTGTGATCAGAGAAATGACAAACAAAAAACCCTACTCTACACTGCTCAAAAAACTCACGTTTGAATCGTCAGTGGCAACTCCTTTAAATATGAAAACGTACTTACAGACAGTGAGTCATAAAAAAACATGTTCCCGGGGCATTGTAGTCTACTCTACCAGGATAAGGAAACAGTCTTCCATAAAATGCGTTGCACACATCTGGGATATTTGGGTTAAACTGTTGCTGAACAGTGTTGTAAATACAACTTAAGCCCTGATTTGTAGTCGTGTCCTCTTTCGGAAGACCAAACAAAGTATTTTCGCTGGTCAGCAAACGAAACACACGGCTGCCTGGCGTGAAGGGATGGCCTGGCCAGCGTAAGCTGAGGCCGGCTAGAGTGAGGGCATAGGTCGGGTGGGCCGAGAACAGCGGCAGGCCCGGAGCGGATTCGACGAAGGAGCAGGCAACCTCCATGGACGACCCCGGACTGGCCTCCCGCTTCGGTCGCCAAATGCGCTGGGAAGCAGATCCTCGATCCACACACTACTAAAGTTGATGTATATCCTCATCGACCACCCGGACCCCAAAAAAAGACCCTACAGATCAGCTCTAGGGGCATGACGAAGCGATGATCGTCCTCTT
This sequence comes from Sinocyclocheilus anophthalmus, assembly GCA_018155175.1. NCBI lineage: Eukaryota > Metazoa > Chordata > Actinopteri > Cypriniformes > Cyprinidae > Sinocyclocheilus > Sinocyclocheilus anophthalmus. The sequence continues at coordinate 27,100 of JADLZN010000665.1, read as the reverse complement.
ATTGGAAGACCAACAAAGTATATTTGCTTTCACAACGAAAGCATCACACAGCGTCTCCTTGACATGGCGGCGGCAACAATACCACAGCGAAAATAAAAGTTATGGCCTCTTTCTTTGCGTGAAATTGGGTGGCTTTATGCAAATCTTCCCACATAGGTGACTTTGTATATTATTTGGGGGTGCGGTGTTATAACGAGCCGTTTTAGGTAGGCGTGGACAAGTCTTAATTTTTATAAAGAATATCTCTTTGATTTGAGACTTTAGTCTTTGGATCTTATCTATGCACAATCAGCTTTGTAACACTCTGAAGAGAAAGGAAAAATTTAAATCACAACATATGACCCCTTTAATTATATTTCTTGCCAATACTACAGTTCTTGCATTGCATTCAAGTCTTTTCACATTCACACTCTCCCCATCTGGCAGAAACGTGCGCTGTATAAATATCCTGAAATAGTTGTGGCAATTTTAAGAAGCGATAAGCCTATCTTAAGGGCTTAAATTAAAAGATTGCAAATGTATATTTTACCCAGACCTATCACAAATGACAACACTTGCAAGATTCCTTATTCATTTGCTTTTCATACTTATTCATGTTTCAGCAATTGTGTTTGTTTCCTCACTCTGCTTACCTCAGGTGACCAAACTTGTGAAAAAGGTTGGTGATTTTGAAAAAAAATGTCATTACATATGAAATAATTAAAAGGTAACACTTTATATTATAGTGTGCTTGTTACACACACACAGTTTATATAGTAGTAATGGTAAATTATGCATAATTACAACTCCATTTCCAAAAACGTTGGAACATTTTTTTAATCCAATAAAAGCAAGAATCAAAGCAAACGTGAAATTTGTTAATTCTTTTTAACCTTTATTTAACTGACAAAACTACAATGAAGCAGGTTTCCAGTGTTTTCACTGACCAACTTAATTGTATTTTGATAATATAAACAAATTTTGATTTCATTGGCTAACACATTACAAAAACATTTGGATATAGGCAAAATAAAAGGGAAAAGATTATAGTTAAACATCTGAACTGGTAATAGGTAAGGGTATCATAATTGGGTATAAAAATCATCCACCAAATTCTCAGTCTTTGCAAGCAAAGATGAATCATGGCTTACCACTTTGTGCCAAAATATTCTCAATTCCCCAAAAAATGAGAATTCTGCCATATTTACTCACCCTCAAGTTGCTCCAAACAAGTATGAGATTCTATCTTCTGTTGAACACAAAAGAAGTGAAGATGTGGGTAAGCAAACAGCTTATTGTAGCCATTGACGCAGTCAATAGGCACCATGCAACTGTTTGGTTTCAACATTCTCTTAAATATAATATAATTAAGCTCCATACAGGTTTGGAACAACAGGGTGGGTGAATGATGACAATTTTCATTTTTGGTTGAACCATCCCTTTAATGATTAAATTGTAAAAGTATTCAGAAAATAACATTATAATGCAAGACTGCAAAGAAGTTAGGTCTTAATATTTTATATTTATAATATTTCATATATAATATTGTGAAAAGATTTAGGGAATCTCAGTCCATATAGGGAAAGGCAGGAACTCTCTGTTCAGTGTGCATAACCTTTGAGCCCTCAAATGTTACTTCATGAGACAGCATGTATTAAATATATCAACATGAGCTTAGGAGTACTACGAAAAACCATTGTCACTTCATACAGTCTGAGATTGCAAGAGACGCCAGCCCTCATTCATCACGTGCAACAACAGCTTGGTTTTGTAGATACTGAGTGGATGTGCTTGACTGGCCTGTCTGCAGTCCAGTTCTGTATTGTATTGAAATTGTGTAGCATTTCATGTAAAGGAGAATAAGACAATGATGACCACAGAGAAGTCTTATATCAAAGATGCAAATATTCTCACTTGCAAAATGGCAGGCATTTAGCTAGTATTCATCAGTTCAAAATAAGTAAAAAGGAAAGGTTGTTAAACGTGCCTCTGTCCCAACTTTTTTAGAGTGTGTTGCAGCCATCAAAATCTAAATTTGTTCATATTTACAAAATACATTTAAGTTGGCCAGTGAAAACATTGGAAATCTTTTCTTTGCACTTTTGTCAATTAAATAAAGGTTAAAGAGAATTAACAAAACACAGATTTCGGAGTTTTTATTGCATTTACAAATGTGACCCAACTTTTAAGAATGGGGCTGTCAAGCATCTAACCAGAAACCCTTATCCCTATAGTAAGTATGTGTTGTTAATTAATATTACTCAGTACTTACTTGTATTGTGACAAGGTACACCGTACAATAAAGTGTAAACTAATGAAATCAAAATAATTGTAAATTCTTTTCAGATTAATTCATAAATCTGTAAAATGGGTATTTCAGGTATTTGTTACTAATTATATTTATGGCTAGTCCATGAAAATAACCCTTAAGTTCTGAATACCCAGTACAGATGCTGAAATCCCTGCGCTCAGTGCTTGCTGCTTTAGTTGTGGTTCTCTTGGCCTCTCCATTAACTCTGACCTATGAAATGTCCTTGTAAAGTGTGATCCCCACTGATTCTCCTCTCCTGCCTGTACCCTTTAATCTCTTGTGTTCTCCTGACCCACCCACCCTCCAGAGGACTGTGACAGTGAGGGCAGTGTCAGTGGACAGCACATAGGTGAGAGCTGGCACCTTACACACTGAATACACTCCACATGGCTTTGGCTTTGGATGATGCTTTTTTGTGTGGTGTGGTGCGCTTTACACATCGTCTGGTTTTGTTGCGAGTTCTTCGGTACACTTCACCACAGAGCTCATACGCTTGGCACATCCTAAGACCCCAGCCACTGGTCTCATCTTGAGCTTCGGACAACTCCCTTTTTGAGTTTTAGTGGTTTTTAGTGTGTGCTTTTTGCTACAATGAAGATTGCCAGATTGGTGCACTTACTGTTGTGGTGCTTACTGCTTAAAGGGACAGTTCACCCAAAAATTTAAATTCTGTAATTTACTCAACCTCATGTTGTTCAGTTTAGCCTGTATGACTTTCTTACTTCTGCTGACCACCAAAAGAGAAACATTGAATGATATAACATGGTAGCATTTTTTGTTTTTCCTTTAAATGAAAGTGAATGAGGATCTGTGCCAGTATTCTGAAGTCATACAGTTGTTTTGTGTGATAAATAGGCATTTACATTTACATTACATTTAGTCATTTAGCAGACGCTTTTATCCTAAGTGATAATTAATTAATTAGATTAGATTTAATTAAACTCAATCTGCATATTCAATTTTCAATGATTTATCATGCTATATTGACATAAACCTGACACATTGGCACCATATTTGCATTTATTGTATCTTCACAGCTTCATTAACTTTTTTTTAATTGGATGGGGAAAAAAACCTGCCAGCATTTTTTCTTTTAGTGTTCCAAGGAAGAAAAGTATGGAAGTGCATTCCCACCACATAAGAAAAAATTAAAAGCTAGGATTATGATATAAAAAGTCAAAATTATGACATAAAAAGTCATAATAATGACTATTTGAAATTATGGCATAAAGATCAACAATATGGCAAGTATAACATATAACATGGTTGAAATTATGAGATAATGTGTAAAAATTTTGTTATTGTTGCAATTTTTTGTCATAATTTTGATTTATCTTATATTAATGATTTTTATCTCAGGTATGACTTTGTATCTCATAATTTTGTTTTTTAATCATAATTATAATTTAGCAAAGCATATTTTTTGTAATGGAATGTAATGGAATTGGGCTTTTACAGGGAAGGAACTTGTGTGAGCTTGAAACTTTTATTTTTGGTGAATGTTTCCTTTAAGCATGAACAACAGGTGCACTGCTACAGCCAGGGAACTATTGTTTTCGGGCTAATGGCTCACAGAGGCTTTGGCATGGCTGATAGCTTGTGATAGTCTCTATAGAACTATAGAACTGCTGGATGTGTGATGGTCTAACCTTAGTTGTAGTTTCTCCAGAGTGTAAGGCAGTGGCACCGTCCTGTGGCCAGGCCTTTTCTTGGGAGTTTTACTCAGGTACCATATTTGTCATACTGTCATATCATACTTGTAAGGTGAATAGATGCATTGCTGCTTTAACTTATTCACTGCATATTCAATTTTACAAAGCAGATGAACAGTGTGTTGCTATTTTCCCCTGAGATGCAGCTGTTACATAAAATCAGCAGCAGTGTCAGGCACATGGTATTTTTAGTCTGGAGGACATACCTCTTTCCATCCTTGTCTTTTTGTCTGATCTTTGTGTTCATGTAATTATGTCATGTCTATTTCTGATTTTCTCTATATTTTTAGATGTTTTTTTTTACCTATGTTGATCTACTGGAAAATCTTTCTGCTCTCACAGCTGGTCTAAGGAGAAGCTTCAGACTGAGCCGCAAGGATCACCAGGGTTCAACCAAAGAGTCTCGTCCAGCAGAGTCTGAAGAGAATGAGTTCCTCATATATGAAGAGGTGACACTATATCAGATGAGAGCCCAAGACAAACCAAGGCTTGTGGTGCTGATAGGTAAGATTCAAGGGATGTCAGGAGGACATTCTACACGGCCTTCAGAATCTCATTTCCTTTTATTCTGCAGGATCTCTTGGTGCTCGGATCAATGAGTTGAAGCAGAAGGTGATTGCTGAGAATCCTCATCGGTATGGTGTTGCTGTGCCACGTGAGTTTTCTTTTTCCATTAGCCCCACATTAGAGACTATGCAGGTCCTGGCTTATAATATACACTAAGAAGCTGAATCAAAGTAGAACCTACTTTTGCTTCAAGTTGATGACCTGAGTTTAAAGCTTCTAATTTTAAATTTTATTTATTCAAATAACTACATGTTGTGTATTGTAAAATCACATGTGACTAACTAAAATGCTAGTATAATTTGTGTGATCATTTTCTAACAGACACAACAAGACCCAGAAAGAGCCATGAAAAGGAAGGTGTAGAATACCACTTCATCTCCAAGCAGGCCTTTGAGGCTGACATCCAATCGAATAAGTATGTTGTATGAAACTTTTTAATATCTATGTTGGGTGTGCTTTTTGTCAGTATTTTGTCAGTAAAACATCTGTGTGGCATTTTGTTAAAGGCACAGTTCCCCCAAAAAGTTTTTTTTTTCTTTTGCTACCATTCTGTTGTAACTGCATGGCAATTTTCTTCTTATGTGTTCTGAGGAAGAAAAAGTCATACAGGTTTGGTAAATGATGACAGCTTTTATTTTCGGGTGAACTACTCATTTAATAGTGTTATCAGATTTAATTTTACCGTTGTTTGAATTGATGTAACATGTATTGTGTATACCCAGGTTTATTGAATATGGTGAATATAAGAGTAACCAATATGGGACAAGTCTGGAGTCAATCCGGAGTGTCCTGGCGAGAAATAAAGTATGTCTGGTAGATGTTCAACCTGAGGTAAATATAACATTGTCATTGTAATTATTTTCAGTATTGGCTTTTCTCTCTATTTCTGATTCTGAGCTCTGGTCATATGTGATGTGATGTAATGCATAATGCATTTAAATAAATGAGTAATTGCACTGAAATTGTGATCTTTTTTATTTTTTGCATTGAAAAGAATAGCTTTGATATTTTGCTAATAGCTCCCTTTGTTTTACATTGCAAAAAGTCATACAGGTTTACAGGTAGATTATTGTATTCATTTCTAAGTCACTTTGAATAAAAGTGTTTGCTAATTAACAAATATGTGTAAATGGAGACCTCTTGCACAGTGGTAATGTTCCTGCTCAACCTAATCTTGATTTGAATCTACAACTTTTGCCATCAGCAGATACTCATAATTGGTCATATTTGGTCATAATTGGAAACCAATGCAATGATTTATATCTTTTTTTTACTCTAAATCTCAGGCCCTGAAAATTCTCCATTCAGCAGAGTTTAAGCCCTATGTGATTTTTATAAAGCCACGCATCCCTGAGATACATCGGCAACGTAGCTCTCCCACATCACCAGGAAGGGGTGACAACGGACACATCACGGTGAGACGGGATTTATATCACCATACTTCCCAAATGCAGCTAGTAAATCTCTGTCATTTAACTCTTATATTGCACACAGTGAACAAAAACTCTCTATTTCTATTTCTCTTTCTCTATCCTCGTGTGAAAAGGATGAAGACCTGCAGGACATGAGGCAATCAGCCAAGCAGATGGACCAGCAATATGGCCACCTAGTGGACAGGGTCCTGGTAAAGGAGGACTCTGCCAGTGCCTGTGTAGAGCTGAGGAATATTCTGGAACGACTTGAGAGGGAGCCGCAGTGGGTGCCTGTCAGCTGGGTCCGAACTTGATCCTCCCTCCTTCCTTAAATTCAAACAATCACATATGGTGTAATGAAAACATAGACCTCTCTGCCTCTTTCTGAGTCTGCTATCTGCCAGTTTCTGTTTCATCCTGTTCGACTGAAGTAATACAAAGCAAAATACAAGTGCCATCTGAATTGTTGAATCTGAGGTCTGTTGTACTGCGCTAGTGGTGAAGATCTCTGTTCATAAAATTTTGCATGGAAGTAGCATTGATAAGAAATGAATCACTGATAGCTGAAAGAATTTGTTTTCTGTGGGAAAAAATGGTTGTCCTTATTTCTGTTGAGTGAGCTGCACAAATGAACATCAAATGAGGACAGGACCACTTGAATGAGAGGACAACACTGACTCAGGTTTACTCACTGTGTCAAAGCTGGTTTCTTCCAGGCAAACAATCTAGTGTGAAAGTCTTTGGTTTTGTTATCTTCAACTTATGCTGGCTGTGTATATTTAGTCAAATGTAAATGGGAATGATGTAAAATATCATACTGTATATTTGCAAACAATTTCAGTGTTTACACTTGTGTAAAATAAAATTTCGTATTTGGTCACACATAAATTAGTTGTAATTGTCAATGTTTTAGTGTCAAACCGATGACTGTATGATGTCTGTGTAGTTTATTAGACAAATTCTACATTATAGTCAAAGAGCATAAAGCATGTTAACATCTTTATTTCCATATAGTACTGTTCAAAATGTTATGAATGTGTGCCCTTTTAGAATACATGGAGTATTTTTGAATGTAATTGTTATAATAAAAATTACAAACTGTATAGCTTTCTTTCAGATTTCTCTTTTATTAGAGGAAAAGAAAAACCAAAATATATTATTTGAATATGTAATAATTATATTACATATACACACATTTAACAAATAAATATTGCTTTGAATGTTTAAGCCAACAGACCTTGAGCATTACATCATCTTGAGCTCTTGTTGAATTTTTAGTGACTGGTAATACAGTCATCCAAGCAGCAGATGGTAGTAACAGGCTTTTTAATTCTATATTTATACCTCTTAAAACAAAACAAGCAGAGCATCATGAGGTAAAGTGGACCGTTTAAATTACAAAAAAAAAAAAAAGATGTATTCATTATTAATTTCACTTGCACCATTTAAGTAGTTTCATTTTTTCAAAGATACTAAAGTACCTTCTGTCCATGAATAGGAGGGCTTGTTCTATCTGAACTGACATCAGCGAGATCATATGCAACCAACATTTATAAGCACATAAAATACCAAATATTTTTGGGCTCATGTACTGCAGCACATTCTCATCTGATTTCACTGGTTGGTTCTCTAAATACTGATATTCTTGCAATAGCTCTGTAAATATTGCCACACTATGCAAAACTGCTCACATTTCAGCTCAGGTACTTCAGGTCACTGAGGAAGTGACACACAAAAACCTAAGACCGTAACACAATTGTGTGTCATTCTCAACAATAATATTTGTGAACAGTCCAATTAATGCAAGTAAACGTTTTTAAAATGGAAAAAGTCACACAGACAAATGAAGAAATCCTTGCAAGTTCTATCTTGTTCTGCACTCTCTTTCCCTTAATACATGTTTGCATGACTGCTGATATCAAGCAAACACACCCTGCATTGTTTAACCAACCTCAAGAAATCATCCATAATTAACAGCATTCAATGTGAAAACAATAATCCTATTAGTCAATCCAATACTCAAAATGTTAAATAAAACACCAAATGTTCTAAATTGTCCTGCTTATACTAAACTGCATACTTTAACAATCTCGAATTGCACTAAATTTAGCAAAACACCTGGTTAAACGAAAATCAAGCACTTTCCTTGATTCTATATTATAGAGGTAAATTAATTCTCACTGATCATCATCATGGACCATCGTCATCATTAGTGTAAGCAGAATGTGATTTGATTAGTGTATTTTGTATCATTATGCTGATGGCCAGCTGAGTACATTGAGTGGGAAGGATGTCTGTACGCTTAAAGTATGCATTTTATTGCAATATTAAAATGTACTAATTCACAGAAGATGATGTGAGTGGTGCATGTCTGCACTTGGTTAATAGCACATTTAGTACATTGCTTAGCAGGTTCTAGGGGGCTTTGTGTAGATGCTATAGGGCATTGCTATATAGTTACATGAAGGCACAAGACCCACAAGACTCTGATATCCCAGTCTATATACAGAAATAGGATTTGGGACATGCTGCTTCTTGTAGGCCCTTCTCCAAACAAATCATTTGGGCTATCCTGATTCAGGACATTTCTGGGCTTAGGGGCTCAACGGTGCAGCACTAACTCCTTGCGTCACCCCTGTTTGACTGAGCTCAGCCTCTGTCTACCCCCCTCCCTCCAGCCAGAGGGCTCTATCAGGTCCGGAAGCTTTTTGAGGGGTGAGATCACTGTACATGGGATTCCCTCTAATGCAAAACATAGACACAGTAAACATCGATCCTTTATCACATGAGTAAAAGCAGGGAAAACAGAGCTTTGTCTCAATTTGTCTCCATTTACTACATTCTATTAGCTTTTAAAGCATAATATAATATTTAATAGGATTTAATGATAAGCCATAGGGGAAGTCGGGGACCTAATGGTTACGAGGAGGCGGATCACGAACCAAAGGGTGGGTTAAGGTCTCGTTACCGGCGAGGGGATTGTAGGTGGGGGGAGTAATGTGACAGCGCTATATACCCAACCTCAATACCAACGACAAGGTGAAACTTGAAGCAAGGCACGAACCACAGACTGCTCCCCGGGCGCACGCAGCCAAAACTGCCGCCCACTGCTCTGGTTGTGTGTTCACGGTTTGTGTGTGTTCAATGCTGTGTGTGTGCACACTTTGGATGTGTAAATACAGAGCACTAATTCTGAGTATGGGTTACCATACTTGGCCACACATCACTTCACTCACTTATTTATAAAAGTACTAAAAGTATGGGTTAATCACTTATGTGACCTTCATAATGAATTTTCATTTTACTTTTATATCAATACATAAAAGTTTCTGTAGTTGATGAAACATGTGGGACTCTTATAACAAGTGTAGTGGAAATAAGAAAAAAAAAAGTGAAGAAGAAGGCAGATGTTCCTTAACTGGTCATTCTTATTGTGGAGGCCAGACATCTGTTAACGATGATCTCGAATGCCAACATAGACTGATGACTTGTGGTCAAACGGAGGAGGGTTAAATGAAACATGAGCTTCCTGTAATAGCTCTGAAATAAAGAACATGTGAATGTTTAATGGCTTTTGGAGACACTGATATACATCCCAACGCACGTCACAGAAACACAAAGGAACAGAGGATGGTTAAAGAGCACATGAGGTCAGAATGGGAAACTGTGATAGACATTAGGGTTAAAACTGTGTCTTGCAGAGTAGAGGAATATGACGACATGTTTTCATAATAAGTACATTTAGTGTTGCTTAGAAGATTATGAAGATAAGTAGGCCTTTACAACCATGGAATTCCACAGAAAAATGCAGATTTCCACAGAATAGGAACACCACTCATTCAAGGTCCACACATGCATGATCATTTAATAACTATCTTTGCATATTGAACAGCTCTCTGCTGTACGTCATTCTGATTGGTCATTCTCAACATTACGCAATCAAATGTTTTTATCCAATGACCACAAACTAAATTCCTGATTCTGACTGACATACATTCCGAAGGGTTATAAAGTAATTCCAGTATTTTGTTGACTACATTACAGTTGTAAATCAATTTCCAAACCAGTAACATCATGGTATACTGAGAATATTATTAAATATTAATGTATTCCGAAGTGTAACAGCTTCTCTGGTTAATGTCATGGCCGCATTACGAACTCGGGTGTGCATTAATAATCAATAATGAATTAGGAGTCAATTGTTCCATCAGAAAGAGTCTAGTATTATCAGCTACATTCAACACATTTTACAACATTTAAAGTAAAGCCACAATTCCACAGGTTTATCACCAAATATTTTTTTAGTTTGTTTTTGAAAGAAGTATCTTGCTCACAAAGGATTATTTATTTCATTACATACAGTAATAATCATTAATATTGTAAAGTACAATTTTTAATAATTTTGTATACACTTTTTTTCAGGATTCTTTGAATTTTATTTGAAATAGAAATCTTTTGTAAAATTATAAATGTTTTTACTGTCATTTTTGGTCAATTTAATGCATCCGTGCTAAACACAGTTGCCTTCTTAAACAAAATCTCTCTGCTGAACTTTTGAACCATCATAGTGTATTTGCATTGACTTTTATCTGTTAGTAACTGATGTCGAATAGAAACTTATACTTTACTGTGGCATACTTCACCTACGAGTCCAATCAGACAAGGCGTTCATGTGTCTCCAGTGTTTGTGCTTTCTTAGGTAACTCAATAATGAATAACACCTGTTGACATGTTCGTTTCACCGTTTACGCCAACAAATACTTGCCCTCTCTCACCCTCTTCCAGCCTGTGTATGAAAACAACCAGGGAACTCACTGACAGCCTCTCACTAGTCTTAATTTACATAAGAAAGCATTAAGTCTTTTACCACAAACCTGTCAGGGAGACTAAGGCACACTTCTCCCACACCTCTTTTAAAGTCAAGATAAGTGGGATAAAACAAAGTCGCTAATCCCTTTGCAGTAAGATTTTACATAGCTTCAATACACTATCCGAGTGCTGAACCTCTTAGCTGGACTGTTTAATTTTGGCTGTGGCCGTGATGTTGGTGTAATGAAACAAGGACACTCTGACAGCATTAATGGATGAAATTGCAGTTTAGAGCTCCAGAGAGAAAGCACGGGAATGAGGAAAGTCTAAAAGAAGCTGCCAAGGTCACAAACAAGTTCTCTGACCTCAGTCTGGGTCATGACGGTTACACCCAACTGTCCGGCAAGCACACACACGCTCAGCAAGGGGTACTGACACACCCGAATTCGCTGCTGTGAAACCAGATAACAGTATGGGGACATTTCCTGTTGTCATGGCAGCCGGCCCATGACCTCTTGACCTCCATATCTCTTTGTTTAGATCTATTAATACCATTGGAGATGGAATAATCCAGTCGCTGTGTCTATCAGAGTATGTTTGCACAGCACTACAAAGAAGTGCTACTTCTGTCTTGTGGGTGGAACTTGATATTATTTTTTGGCTTTTCATATTTATGTATTTTGTTAAATTATGGCTGTAAGCTTTATTACATTGGCTTTAAAGTTATAATTTAGCCAGAAATGAAAATTCTGTCACCATTTACACCATTTACCCTTATGTCATCTAAACCTGAATGACTTACTTTCTTCAATTAATGAGATAATTAAATGAGTATCGGGTTGGGTGAGTTCAATATAGTGACAATACATTACGACTTTAAAGGGTTAGCTCACCCAAAATGAAATGATGCCATTAATACTACTAATGAGTTCATCTTCAGAACAAAGGATTAAGATTATTTTTGATGAAATCTAGTCTTTTCTGCCCCGCATAGACATCAACCAACTCCCACGTTCAAAGGGCAAGAAAGGTATGAACATCTTAAAATCGTCGACAATCAGTGGTTAACCATAAGGTTATGAACGTACGAGAATAGTTTTGGCAGACCGGAGGGTGTGCACAGCAGCACCACACGCATGCATTGTGCTACTCTCAGAAAGTGCATCGAACTCTGACACGGAAGAAAATTCATTTTTGAATAAAGTTTTTTTTTTTCCTTTGTGCACAAAAAGTATTCTTGTAGCTGCATAAAATTGCGCTTGAACCACTGATGTCACATGGACTACTTTAACGGGGGTCATGTGATGCTTTTTTAAAGATCGTTATTTTGTGTATTTGTTGTAACAGAATATGTTGACATGCTTTAATGTTCAAAAAAACACATTCTTTTTAAAATACTATACATTATTGTAGGTCCTATATGCCCCGCCTCTCTCAAACGCTTCGTTTTATACAAAGCCCCTCCTTCCGACAAGCGCACAACAAACCCAAAAAGTCTGCTCTGATTGGCCAGCGGACCCAGTGCATTGTGATTGGCCAAACACCGCAAGCACTCGTCGGAATGTAACGCCCCTTACCATAATCGTGAGTTTCATCTTTCAAAATAAATGTAAAGAAAGTAAATAATGTAATTAGTTTTACCATAAGTTCAAGCCCGAAAGGAGAACAGACACAGTAATGATGCAGTACAAGCCGCGGTTAAGACAGCTGACTACACTGTGATGTGACCCTGTCTCTCTCTCCTATCTCACCACACACAAAACACACCGCGAGCGCACACAACACACATACACACACACGATGCGCAAAACTACATTTTTGAACAGTCAATAGCAAATACTTAAATAATAACAAAACAGAGCTGATTCAGAAGCGCCAGATTGTCATAGCAAGTCAGAATTACCTCCTCTCCTAGGATCACAAAACGGTCGTCCATAAAATGCACTGCTGTTCTGTTGTAAGTGATCTTAAAGATTCCTAAATGCATCTACTTTCGGAAGGCCAAATAAAGTGCTTTTGCTTTCGCCTAGAAACACACACTGACATGGCTGCATCAACACTAACTGCAGTTACTGAAACCACACCTTCTTTCTTTGCGTGCACATTTGGGCTGCATTATGCTAATATTTCTACATAGTGATGTAGATATGTGGGGGGTGTTAGAACGAGCCGTTTTAGGGGGCTGTGGCAGATTCTTAACTTTGATAAAGAATATCTCTTTGGATTTGGGATCTTAGTCTTGGCAACTTTAGGGATCTTATCTATTCACGTACAGCTTGTATGTAACACTCCAAGGAGAAAGGAAAAACTAAAATCGCATCATATGACCCCTTTAACCAATGTCTTACTAATTTCGGGACGGGAACATGTAGTTGCATGCTATCTGCTGTATTTTATGAATGTAGGTATTGTGAATTTTCATGCCGAACATCTGTATTGGTGTGAACAGGCCTTTACTCTGCACTGCTGTACAATTGCAGAAAAAAAGCAAAGTTATTTCTGAGGTAGAACAAATTATTTTGTTACCATTTTGTTATTTTGTTACCATTAATGTTACCAAGACAACATTTTTATTTTGAAAAAAGTGCACCGAAGATCACAAGACCAAGAACATGTGTTAATAAAATAAACAGGATAAATTATGATTCCATGTTGATGTAATAAAATAGGCTGATAGTTTTCATAAAAAGATGATGGAATTTGTTCATCCACTTGTGAAAGTTTAAATGCCTGCTAACTATTCTGGATTTCAGCATGTCAAAAAGCTGTTTGTCATCAAACATCACACTGTAGGCATGAATGAGGAAAGAATTCTGTCTGCTTTTGTTGTGAAGCACAACACTTTTAGCTCTCCACTGACAGCTTTTTCACACCCTGTGTTTTGCTTTGTCTCCTTCCACCTGGTTGATGCTGAGATGAAATTCTGCTGATTTTTTTTTTCATTTATTATAATGGATCATGACTCATCATCTCACCTTGACCTTGATTCTCTTCTGCCTCCTCTAGCCTCTTCATAACTCTGGCACTGTGAGCAGGCATGCTAGGAATGAAGACAGGGAACAATGAACACATAGATATACTATGAATGTTCAGGCTGGGCTGCTCATAAGATGAGCTATTCCTTCCTTTTTAACTTGCAAAGACAAAATGTCTTGAACAATTAAAAAGGGAGGAAACAATGTTGAAACAATAATCAGAAAAGGACAAGCAGATCCCTCTAAGAGCAGGTGAATTACATTTGTAGGTTGGCACTGAGGAAACTGGCCATGTGTCTGCCAAGTGTTGGATCTGGAGGAATGTAGGTGGATGGAATTTGACTTGATTCTGCTTTGATTACACCCCTCATTCCTGTATAGTGATATCCCAGCAAATCCAGAACAATTCCAGATTTGTGCAAGAGAAAACTGTTAACTTAAAGAAAATGTTCTCAGTATGGTTTTGCGTTTTGGCGTTGTTTTGTGTTCTTAAGAACAGTGAGAACAGCAGGTTTGAGTTACTGGCCATTGATCTAATAAAGCTTGTGCCAGCAATGCTTGCCAAACTGTCTTCACCTTCAGCCACTAGAGGACAGTGTGGAACAAAACGCTCATTTCCCTCCACAGCAGACGTGCTGTTTCAACATCATTTGAATCATATCTTTAAATGTTAGCAAATTGGCATTTTTAAAAGTACAAATTTTCACAATTAAATTTTCCATGTATAATAATGAGGCCTTCACTTCAGGATATATTTTGTCCAATGTTCATTGAAATATCTTTCAGCGTGATTTTTCCAGCTGATTAAGATAAAAACATTCACAACCAGTCAGAATCCACTTGACTTTAAAGAGCTCCAGCATTTAAAGCAACAGACAAATAAGCCACAGGGGGCGCTTATGATGAACGGAATGTTATCATACTCACTTTGTGTGTCATCGTTCTTGATGCTAAACAAAAACAACACTATTTTATGCATCTTAATAGCTATAGGCCTAACAGAACCAGGATGTCTGGTCATCATATTTATGTAATAATCTACATTCTGTAACATCAGGCTTGGCAGTATTTAATACATGGTACATATTTAAAATGCACTCAGATTCTGTCTGGAGTCCTGAGGTACAGTTCTAACATGTACCTGAACACACTTCTGTCTTCACACAAGCTATGAAATGGCTCTCACACACGTGCTTACTCATGCACATATGGGGGTCTTAATCTCTTACAATTCTAGAGGTGCAAGAAAAAGAACTATTGTCACCTTGACAATAGGAGTCATGACCTGCTAATTAACCAAGTAATGTGTCGTCATAACTGTATGACTAACTAACTAACTGCATTTTAATACAGCGTCATTTTAGTCATACTTGGGATGATTTATTTTGACAAAGCTCTATAAATAAAGCAATACAATGTAACAATGTAAAAAAAAAAAAGTTTGTAGTTGCGAGAATGTTTCTTACGAAAAATTGAAGTGTGACAAAAACAACTGACACACTTTTGTCACTTCAGCAGTGATGATTGAAGCAGACGACAGGTAGGAAACCAGTAATATCACTACACCTTCAGGACATTGAATTCCTGTCAGGTGAAATTCCTCTCTTCACATCACAAGCCTCTAAAATAGCATAGAGTGTCCCACAGCACATTCATAGGTTCAGGAGAGGAAGAATCAACAGAATTCAGAAGAACTGAGTCACATGGAAGAGCGGTGGTGTGAGTCTGTGCAAAAAGCTTAATGCAGAGCCAAATAAGGGTGGCATTGATTTATAAGGCATTATTATCCATTAGGCTGTGATGATGCCCTCTGAAAGCTTCTTGTGGCATTCAGACTACTTCTAAGTGTCTGTAAATTGATGTAGGATGTACTTGTCTTAGTCAAACCTGCTATTAAACCTGGAGCTAGTCTATGGCCAAACATGAGAGTGATGTTGAAGGGTTTGTGTTGGTATTTGCATGTTTTGTACTTCTGGTGGTGGTTTGATAGAACCGGTTGTTTTAGTGGAAAATGATAACCTGCACTAGTGGTCTTGCTTAATTGTGTTACATAACAAATGATGTAATATGGATAATGTTTCAAAAGAGGAGTGTTTCAAGAGAGGATCAGTTTGAAATGCAGTGCATGAGGTATGAGGCAGCTGATTGAAAGGTCGTCATAGTTTTTGTTACAATCCTTTTCTGTTACATGATTCATAAAGTGTTTCCCCTGCCAAGTTGCAAGAGGATAACGTAAGTCCCAGGATTCCATTATGTTTGCATCTGCTTATGCCGGGGCCTCCTGTGTCTTCTGTCTGTTTTAGATTAACAATGATTCGCAAAGCTTTCAGTATTTATAAAGCCTGGGCTCTTGAGGTTGGAGGAGAGGAAACAAGGGAAGAGGAGGCCCAACTTGTACCTGGAAAAGGTCAAAAACATTCCTGGGGCACTGTGTTCCCCTCCTAAAATCTCCAGTGGACATTTATTTTCTTCCAGATCAGTACACAATGTATAAATTAACGTTTCTAAAGCCTGGTAGGCTTAGTTTCAGTTACAGTGTAACACACAAATGTTAAATATTTTGCATTTAAACGTAAAGCGTTACAAAATTAAATTAAATTAAAATAACAAATCATGCATAAAGTGTGCATAAAGACTGTTAAATGTCCCTTGATGCTTTTTTTAAAGATCATTATTTTGTGTATTTGGTATTAATATGTTGACATGCTTTAATGTTCAGAAAACACATTATTTTTCAAATACTGTAAATATTGTAGGTCCTCTATGCCCTGCCGCTCTCAAACGCTTCGTTTTCTACAAAGCCCCTCCTTCCGGTTCACGCGCAGTCTGCTCTGATTGGTCAGCTGGCCCAGTGCATTGTGATTGGCGAACACCACAAGCACTCGTCGGAAAAATGTAACTCCCCTTACCATAATCGCGAGCTTCAGCTTTCAACATAAATGTAAAGACAGTAAATAATGTCCTTAGTTTTACCATCAGTTCAAGCCTGAAAGGGAAACAGAGTCGCGTGACAGAAACAGTGATGAAGCTGCTATGTGTTTGCAGTACAAAAGCCACGGTTAAGAGGAAACGCGGACTCACTGTGATGTGACCTGTCTCGACTCTCTCAAGCACACGCACACACACACACACGGCGCGCCTACGCTAAATGCGCAAAAATCAGCATTGAACAGTCAATAGCAAATATAAGAAAACCTACTTACAGTACCAGATTCATAATAGCCCCAGATTGTCATAGCCAAAGTCACTTTTTTTTTAGAAAAGCCTTTGCCAGCCAGCATTGGACTATTCTAGGTTCACAAAACTCAGTGCCCCCTCCATAAAAAGCGTTGCACAAATTAGAAATCTGGGTTGTGCTTTCTGTTGTAATAATTTTAACAAGATTCCTCATTGCATCTACTGGGAAAGGCCAACTAAAGGCTTTTCTTCGAACAGAAGAAAAAACAGGAGTCCCATAACCCCCTGACATGGCTGCATCAATGCTACTGCTGTTCCTGAAACCACGACTTCTTTCTTTGCGTCCACATTTGGGCACATTATGCTAATATTCCCACATAGTGAAGTAGATATGTGTGGGCGTGTTAGAACAAGCCGTTTGAGCCCGGCTGGATCAGCCGTCTCGTTAGATATGAATAAACATTTTGTGGGAGACTTTGAGCGTTGTACACTTGCAGTCTTATACATGCACCAATAGACATAACACCCGGAAAGAAAATGGAAAAATAGACATCGCATCATTGACCCGCTTTAACTGTCATCTCTTCATTTAGGACGAAAAATAAAACCATTTTCATGACACCGTCTAAAAGCAATTATAACCATATTTTATCCGTCATTACTTATGTTCATAAAATTCCCAGCAAGTTATATTAGAATCATTGTCATTATAGATTTTATCATATTTTGGATAGTGCTTAATTTTTAATAATTTCTGTTATTCATTTTACTTTTAAATGTTGGCTAATGTTGTGTGTGTTTTGCATTTATTTTTTTTTAAATGGCTATTTAGTTTTTTTTTTTACTTTTTTATTTCGGTGACTGTTAAGCGAAGTTAATACCCTCACGTTAAACTAAATGATAAAATGAGAAATGTTGCCATTGACAACTAATGAATAAGTTTAATTGTTTTCTCGTTTGTATTTTTAGTGTTTTAGTTAACTATCATAAGACTTTCTTCAAGGCCACTTTTTTTATAAAATAGGCCCATGTTATTATGTAAACTAATGGAAATTAATTTACACTGTTTATGTAAATACTAAATACGGTTATGTTTAAGGTTTTAAAGTGTCAGTTTGTTGATTTCACGTGATGATTTTTTTGCTTCTCTTAGTTTAGTTTTAGTTAATATAATCACCTATCGTCAAGCCCCCATATTTTTCGTAATTTCACCTGTGAATAATTAATTCTTTAGATTCTAGCGTAAGGTGTTGATGTGACCTTCCTTTGATTGACACCTTTCTTTTTTCATGCACCGTTGCACCTGCTCGCTCCTGCCCTTAATGCCCTTCTTGGTTACGCTCAGAGCCCCGAAATATTCGGTTCTCTTGCTAGAGCGCCCCAGTTCCCAGACGGTGACAGGACCGTCCGCTGGGGGGCTGCGACCGTGGGAAAACCCCAAGCCGAGGAGACCCGCGGCCGGCAACAGACCTAGGACCCAAGCACGCATGCTGGTGGAAGAAAGAATACTGGTACAATAGCAGGGTTTGGACAGCTCAGTGGGTTGAGACGGAATGAGGCTTTTGAGTAGCACAGTGCAGCGTTCATAAGGAATTCAATTTTTTTTGACTGCCAACAAAAAGAAGAAGTGAAGTGACATGCATGACTGGTGGCAAGTAGTGTTACCATACTAGGAAGTAGGCTCTGCATTACCCATCCTAACGTGCCGCACACAAACAGCCATGAACACACCCACCCGGAAGAAGTGGCAGATGTATGCAGTGGGTTCGGTGCCTTGCTCAAGGCCCTCAAGTCGTGGTATTGAAGTGGGAGAGAGGCTGTACATTCATCCCCCACCTACAATCTGCTAGGACCTGAGACTCAAAATCGCAACATTGGTGTTACGAGTTCGACTCTCTAACCGATTAGCCCTTTTTTCTCCTGAATTGCATTGCCTACAACAGGAAGTATCAAGAGATATATCCGTATGTTTCAACATATGTGGAATTACTGTCATGAACGTTAACAGTCGTCAGTTTTTACTCCAACAATCAAAACAAATATATATTATAATATATAAAAAAAAAAAAACCATTCTACCTGTCTAAAAATTTTAAAGCCGTTTCAACTAAGTATTATTTAGTAACAAGGTCCACCGAAATGTTAGTCAGTCAATTCTGTCTTCAACGTAGTTGCCTGAATTGTCTTTTTAGGTGGCTCAACGTTACTGAATAGTTTTCTAGTCCTCATTCACTAAAATTCTTTAATTGGTCAAACATTTAGAAATACCAGCAAAAATTGTGTCCAATTACATGTAACCGTCACTCCATGTGTTTCATGATTGTACCTCAACTAAGAGTGATTATTTGGGCTCCTCAAGAATTTGCTGTGGACTAGTATTATATTTGATATAGTGTAAGAAAATTTACCTGGTGTCAATCAATCACTAAAACACACACAACATTACAACACATAATAGCCTTTATTTAATAAAAATCTGCATTTATAACATTTGTCATACAGACTAATCATGCAGGCACTTCAAGGGATAGTTCACCCAAAAAGGACAAATTTGCTGTTACCTGAAGCACCTCAAGCATCCAAGAGTAGTACCTTTTTTCTTCAATTGAACACTAAATGAATTTTTAGGTGAAAACAGTGGTCATTTTGAAAACAATTGCAATCAGAAACTGCAACGTCTCTGGATTGACGGCATTTTGTAGTGTCAAATAAACAATACAGAAAGACCACATTCATCAACAGGCTCCTGACGGACACAATGGCACACTGACCTGGTCACTTCATGCGTTTTTTTCTGATCGGATGGCTATCCGATCGTGAAAAGGCCAGGTGTTAATGCCCTCCGAAACTCATTCGAGACGGATATAAATCCGATCACTCAAACCACTTCAGGATGTGGTCTGGGACGCATTCCAGATGAAACTGGACAAGTGTAAACGCATCTGGTTGTTGAAACCACATATGCAAATTTTACTCCTCCCAAAATGTGAAAATAATAAACTTGTGAGAGCGTGTTATAGGCTATATGACATTATAGTCATATATGACTGTGCTAATGCAACACGCATCGCTGCGGACAAGTAGAGTGAGAGACCGCGCAATCTCTTCATATCTTTTAACGTCACGGAAACAAAAATATCATACAACACCAAAATTAAACCTAAAATTCATTATAGTAACACGGCTTTTGACATTTTGTGTTTTATGGATTAAACAAGAAGAAAGACCATGTTCCTTTAACTTAAACAGCTCATTTCCCTCAGACATATTCATACAACAATTATTCGATGTTTTTATATATGTTGTACGTTTGTGTATAAATACATACGTTTTAAATAATACATTTACACCTTTTTTAATATACAAGTATTGACCAATTCAGTCTAAGTACAAATTCAGTTACACCTTAACCTGACGCGTGAACTTGACAGCCTACATTTAACAGCCTAAATATTAATTTTTCTTTGACACACGACTTATAAAACACTTCTAAATATCCACTCAAAAACATCGGATATGCTGTATGTTTTTGTTGATAAATTTTGTCAAAAAAATAACATTTATTGTGCGGCACTTACCTGACTTGTGAACTTGACAAGATGGCGCTGTTTCTACCGCGAAGTCATTCAGGCTCATGCAAGTGCAGAATGATCTCAAGTGTTGGCTGGATTAGTTTATTAGTTCAGCCAACATTAGCATAGCTAATTGTTGACTAGATATGAAAATAACCGTTCATTCAATGTTTTCCAAATATATTTGTGTAGACTTAATATAATATATCCTCTCAACTAAGCCCAAGAAAGAAAATTAGCTCAACTTAAATATTTTTATCCTTCCAACATTTTGTTAATTGGATTCTTTACAGTGTACAATAATATATATATGAAAGAGTCTTGGTTCGAGTTCCCAGCCAAAATCAGTATTGTATCTGGTCAAATTGAAAAGTAAATTTTCATTTTCCGCAAAAGTGATATCCGCCATGGTCTATTCATGTCATGTTTTCTCCCTAATATCTTCCACAAACCACAACAAAAACCAGTATCTCCTTCTCTGCGAATGCTGAATTACATCCGCCTCACCAATCACAGCACACCCTTCCACGAATTGTTAACCAGTACCACGGGTGGATGCTTTGAACACCCGAAATCCTAGTTGTCCTAATCTACTTTGACTATTGTGATCAAAAACAAACAAAAATTAGTGTAATTTGATGAATGCCCTTTTGGAAGTTGGATGTAAGGAAAATGTCATTTTGGAATTTCTGTGGTCTAAAGTGATATTGTTGTTCATGAAATTTAGTTTTCTGCTATGTGTTTTGCTGACAACTAAACCTCCTATAGCATAACAAAGATGACACGTTATTCCCCGGTATAATAACCATTATTACAGGTGCATCTCAAAAAATTAGAATTGTTTTTTATTTTGGTAACTTGTTTCAAAATGTGAAACTTTCATATATTCTAGATTCATTACATGTAAAGTAAAACATTTCAAAAGTTTTTTTGTTTTGTTTTAATTTTGATGATTAGAGCTTACAGTTCATGAAAGTCAAAAATCCAGTATCTCCAAATATTAGAATATTTAAATTTGAGCTTCATTAAATGACCATCTCTACAGTATAAATTCCGGGTATCTCTTATTCTTTGAAACCACAATAATGGGGAAGACTGCTGACTTGGCAATGGTCCAGAAGACAATCACTGACACTCTCCACAAAGAGGGTAAGTCACAGAAGGTTATTACTGAAAGGGGTGGCTGTTCACAGAGTGCTGTATCAAAGCATATTAAATGCAAAGTTGACTGGAAGGAAGAAAATGGGTAGGAAAAGGTGCACAAGCAACAGGGATGACAGCAAACTTGAGAATACTGTCAAGCAAAGCAGATTCAAACACTTGGGAGAGCTTCACAAGGAGTTGACTGGAGCTGGAGTCAGTGCATCAAGAGTCACCACGCTCAGACATCTTCAGGAAAGGGCTACCAAGCCACTTCTGAAACAGAAACAACGTCAGAAGCATCTTACCTGGGCTAAAGAGAAAAAGAACTGGACTGTTGCTCAGTGGTCCAAAGTCCTCTATTCAGATAAAAGTAAATTTTGCATTTAATTTGCAAATCATGGTCTGGAGTCTGGAGGAAGACTGGAGAGGCACAGAATCCAAGCTGCTTGAAGTCCAGTGTGAAGTTTCTGAAGTCAGTGATGATTTTGGGTGCCGTGACGTCTGCAGGTGTTGGTCCATTGTGTTTTATCAACTCCAAAGGTAATGTAGCCATCTACCAGGAGATTTTGGAGCACTTTATGATTCCATCTGCTGACAAGCTTTATGGAGATGTTGATTTCCTTTTCCAGAAGGAATTTAGCACCTGCCCACAGTGCCAAAACCACATCCAAGTGGTTTGCTGACCATGATATAACTGTGCTTGATTGGCCAGCCAACATACCTGACCTGAAATCTTTAGATATTTTCAAGAGAAAGATGAGAACAGCGATCCAACAATACAGACAGCTGAAGGCCCTCATGTGCCTCAGGCTACGCTTCCATGCCACACCCTCACTGGATGCTGGCATTGGTGACTAAAGTAGCACCGACAAAGTATTGAGGCATTATATGAACATACTTTAAAGAACTTGTAACTTTTCTGTTGCAAATCCTTTTTTTTGTTAGGATTTAGTTAGGAAATATCTAGTATTTTGCAGTACTGGATTTTATTTTACTTACATGACTGTAAGCTTAATTCAAAATCAAAATTAAAACCATTTTTTTTTTAATGTTTTACTTAAATCATAATGTAGAAACCATAGAAAGTTTCACTTTTTGCAATAAGTAACAAAAAACGAAACACTTTTTCGAGAGATTACCTTGTAAATAGTTAAGCATTCTCCAAACTTTTAGTATCAGTGACAATATAAAACAAGCTACGTTTATAACAAGGTATTAAATAATTACCAATAATTTAAATTAAATAGTGCAACAAATACTTACTATGACATTCCAGTAGAGTGAATCCGGCTAACATTAAATATATTTAAATAGCTAAAGCTTCCCACTTTACTATACTATACTATACTATACTATGGAATCTTGTTTCCATAGATTTAAAAAAAAAAAAGTCTCCCCCCCTCACAATTCTGTGATTTCTGAGATATAAAGTCTGAATATATAAGATATAATCTTGCAATTCTGAGTTTAAAAAGTTGCAATTACCCTTTTTTATTATTTATTTTGTGGAGGAAAAACAAGAAAATTGTGAATTCGCAAGCCGGGTGTGCAATCCTGAAAAAAGTTAGAATTGTGAGATAAAAACTCGCAATTGCGAGAAAACAAAGAGGGTTCTACACTGTGAGTTAAAATGTCACAATTACCTTTTTTATTGTTTTATTCAATGGCAGAAACAGGCCTCCATAAATCTATAAATAAATAAACAAACTATAACTGCAAATATTTAACAATCCCATTTTGTCTTTAGGCTACTGAGGCCATGTTCCTAAAAAATAAGCTTCTTTTGCAGTTTTTCTTTGGACAATTCTTAACAGCTTTCATAAAATTCACCCACCTAAGATTTAGGAAAACATTTTGTGGATGGAGTCACTGGGATTTAGTGGATAAAGGCAAAGGAAATAAAAGCAGGCATCCGTGCAAACAGAGGTATGAACTGCCTAAGGCGAGATCTATAAAACAGACAAAGAGGAAAGAGAGACAATACAGGATATACTCAAATATGTGAATCCTGATAGTTAATCTGCATCCATTACTGTAGTGTGAGTGCTTTAATGTGTGTTTGTGTGAGTATACAAGCATGAGTGGCTGAAGCAAGCACATACCCCTCCTTTCTCACATTCCAAGTGGCTGGAGTGAGCTGTGACTGATCATCGCTGAGAGCGGTGTAGTCTGAACAACAGAGGCGAGGAGGGAGGGTCACTCTCTCACACACACGCACAGCAGAGAGCGGGACATCTCTGTCCCTGCTGCGGCAGCTGGAGCTCTGAGCGGGAACAGGAATATACAGACACTGGGAGGAGGAGGAAGAGAGAGCGGGGAAGCAAGGGTCCATATGTGGCAGTCCAGTGGGTTTGGGGAGTCTAGAGCTGGTGGGGTCTGAGATCAAAGCCATGGGGAACTCCAACAGCAAGAAGAAAACCCAGGCTAACCTTACCAGCAGTCACCGCACTAGCAGAGTAAAGTCCATCTGGCACTTTAGACATGTGGATAAATTCAAAACAGGTAGGAAAAGATGGGAAATTCTGCATTTTGCAATTCATAAAGAGTTTGTTATTGCCCTGCTTAGATCTGACTCATAATAAATTGTGTGGCAGTGCTTTATTTATTTAGATTATATTTGATAAGTATGGCGATTTAATGTGGAATGTATAGAAACTTTATCTAAAATGTATTTCAGTATGTATATGTGTATAACAAATTCTGTATTGGGGAATTAAAAGAAAAAAATATGATCTGTTACTGGAAAAATAAACCCATAATGAACTGAACGGAAATGATTAGGTGATTACGAAGACAAAAAAAAAAACTACGTGATGATAACCATGGTATAGATGGTAATTAGCAAGGTACTTCGATGATGTACCATAGTACTAGACGGATTATAATCTATAATGATATAAAGCACACTTCAGATATTCTCTTATACTATCGTGCAGGTATCCAGAGTTCTTATTAATAACTCAACTGCACTAAAATTACTAAAACTTAAAAACAAACAACGACAACAACAAATAAAGAATAAAATACATACATACATACAAACATAAAATTAGTTGCTTGAAATAAAATAAATATTAACTAAAATAAAAGAAAATCTACAAAACCTAAACTATTTAACTAAAAATGTAAAATAATAATAGAAATGTAAAAATGTGATTATAATAATAATAATAATTTCCTATTAGTGATAGTAATAAATAACACTGCTTCAGCAAACCGTGGACAGTATCATTTTAACAGACACTAACAAAAAATCAGTTTTAATATATAGTAATACCTGCATCACAAATAAATAAATAAATTACAACTTTTTATAAAAATGTATATTAAAATTAAAATGTTGATTTTGTAGATATTAAAATGGTGATATTATAAAATAAAAACCTATAGAAATAAAAAATCAGTCATTTATAATGCCTACATGTGTCCAACAAACCATGGTAGTACCATCATACTTTTGGTGATTTCTGTTGTGTGGGAATTCTGAGAGATTTTGTGCTTTTGTCATTATGGGTGGGAAAGAGATCCAGGTGTTTCTTCCTGTGTTTCAGTGAGTTGTTTCAATGTCTAGGAAGGTTTGAGAGTGTTATTGAAATGGAAAATGCTGTAAACCCGTCACAAGTCTATCATTTACCGCTTGTTTTCCTCAAATTCCCTGCAATCACGGCTCTGTTATTACATATTCAGACTTTCTGTTTTGTGCAACCTCTCATTTTCCAAAGCACACAACACAGGAAGTCTTTGACTGAAGGTTTGGTACTAATGTTCATCAGTATCAGCGCACTTCTGTGACTTCAGACTTTGGGTGTCTGAGTGGCTTTAAGACAGTCAGTTCTCTGTCATTTAAAATCACAGGGGAATGTCAGCACTAAGACCCCTGACAGAAAATGAAATCAAAAGTGTAAGTCAAAAAGAGCTGCTGTTTACAGAGATGAACAAATCTCCTGTCAAACACATCCCTTTCATCTTTGTCAAGTGGAACATTTCACCAATCTGACTTGCTTCGGAACTCACTTCGGCACCTCACTTTTCATGTGACGCAAACTCCTACATCAAAATATCTCTGTAGAGAAAATGGAAAGAGGAAATTAGCCTATTAGCAGTAATGTCATTTGTAGGGTATAAGAACGTGTCGAATACTAAGATGGTCTCCTTTATTCAACATGTTGTGAAATCTTCACTAACTATTTGGTGTTTCCATAAACTTTTTGCAATAAAACGTAAGACGTGCGGTATCTCAGATTCTGTTGTTTGTTTGTTGATATGTCACAGATATACAGACACCAAGAAAGATAAAAAGATAAGGGTATTATGGCAATTAAAACTAGACGCTTTTAATGACAACACCTACTCACTATTTGCAAAATGGAAAGAACCTATCCTCTTTGAACCATTTGGAATGGAACATTATCTTCTTTGAATAATTGTGCTAAAGGTAAATTACTAGAAAAATACAAGTGCAGTAATGGTTAACTGTTGGTGCTGCCAACCCATCTGGCATGATTAATACTAGATTGTCAGATAACGCAGTCAGAGGCCCTGTCTCCTTTGATGTCAAATTTTAGTCAAGCCTTGACACGATGCTGTTAACATAATTTTCAAATTCAGTTGGATGGCAGTTGGTCTGGGGCCAATAGAACTTACTCCCCACTGCCCTTGGTTTAATGTACAGTATATGAAGGCCATATGTTTAACGTTGAATTTACATCAAATCAACATCATGTCAAGTTTTTGACGTCAGTTGGGTTTGCATATTTGACCTGTTTTTTGACCCATTTTTGACTGACGTCTTTTCAACATCAATTGCCCATGGCAGTGTGGCCGATTTTGTATACTCCCTGACTCGGCCCCGGCCCTTGCAGCTTCGCTTCCCGTTGCCCTGCCGGTCTGTTCTTATTCCCACTCCCGTGGATTCTGTCAATCCTTTGCATCTCTCACCTGGCTGTCTCAGTGCAGGATTACCATATTACAGATACAAATCCATGACCCGTTGTATGCCATGAACTATGTATATACATCTGCCGCATGTGACGCAGCGTCTTTTCAGTTGATAAGAAAGCTCTGATGAAGCGTTTAGATTCATTTTTCAGGTCTACAATGAATCCTTTCAGCCACTCGCAAGATCTCATTCAGGAGCGCGCTCCAACTCCAGACCAGTGCGTTTCCCCAAGAGCATCATAGCAAAGAGTAGTCTGAAATACCAGTTGTTACCCAGATAGTTCAATGATTCGCGGGTTCCTGAACCCAACTTCAAAGGAAACATTCCCCAATGCACGGACAACCCTAGATGGTTGGAGAAATCGAACGTCTCGGCCCCCGTGGTTAGCAGATAGATCCTGTTGTTGAATTGTGGACTAAAAAACTCACGCGCACTTGTTAATTTGCTTTTAGTTCTCTGTTTGTTACGATTAGTATCTTTTTTTTTTTTTTCCTATACCACATT
>JADLZN010000664.1:31046-65830 GCA_018155175.1 Sinocyclocheilus anophthalmus | reverse complement strand
CTTAGGTATTCACGCTCTCCCGCAGAGGGTGCAACATCTACCCTGTCCTCCCCTTTTTACAATTCCCCTGTTATGACCACCATATCCAGCTGACCGAGGTTAGCTGTAAAAAAAATTTCAAACAGTCTCCTACTGGGCCCATAATGTTATTGGTGGTTCTATGGCTAGATCATAGTAAACCGCCTGACCGATGGTCCGGTCAAAAAATCCCCGAACAGAGCCCCGGCAACAAGGCTCGTGGTGGGTGAGTATGATCCATATGTCATGAGAGCATGTATACTAATGGGAGACTGAGGTGGTCATGTGTAATAAATGTAAAGTTACCTGCAGCGGATGATCCGGTCAGAAAGATCCTCGGAGCAGAGCTCCAGCACAGAGGTCATGGGGGTGAGTACGATCCAAATATCATGATATCTGTATATCGAGAACAGACCGAGATGGCTGTGTGTGTGTAACCATCCATAAGTTCCTTGCAGTGTTTCCCGGGACCTATACGGTTTGTCCCTTGCTAGACGCCCTCAATGAGGTGCCGTTGCTGGGCTCAGAAGCCAGGTGCTCTACTTGCAGTAGGCGTGTCACTCGTCGACATACATCCAGACGGTAAGAAAAGCCGGGCTTCGGCTTCATACCTCCTGGATCATGCGGCCGAATACGGGCTCTTGCGGGAGCCTTCGTGAACATCAGGCCCCCGGTGCTACGCTGCAAGGCACCCGGACGGGGCTACAGTGCCTGGTCACCCCGAGGGGCTTCCTGGCCACCGGCGTACTCCTTCTTGCTGAGGCAACGAACGGGAGGTACGGGGGCATCACCAGGATCCTCCTGTGTAAGCTGTCCTAGGCTGGGCTCCCATCACTACTGAGATGTGCGAGCCGGCCTCTTCCGGCGGGCCGATATGGTCGGGTCTCCATGAACTTAAATTCCAGATAATATGATAAGTGTCCACGTGAAGCAGGCTTTGCGCATTTTTCCAAATGCCACGTGAGTGGGGGATGTGCACGTGAAGCTGTGCGCATTTCTCTAAAATCCACATAGCTGGTAGATGGGCACGTGTTGCTTTGCCCATTTTCTAAAATTCCACTTAGGTGGTAAATGGGCACGGGATTCTTTGCCCATTTCTCTAAAATCCTGTGAAGGTAAGGGTTACGCGTGCTGTCTTCATTCCCTTTGTTTCAAAGTGGAGTAACACACCGGTACCCTGGGTGCCACTCAAATAATGTGTCTTGCCGACACACCCTGGAGACAGCACTCCCCTCACCTCAGAGGAGGGTGCTGGAGCTGCTGTTCCCAACCGGCCATTACGTCCGGTTGACAATAGAACCCTAAGAGTGCTCTTTCCGCACCTTCTAAAATCCACGTGAGTGGTAAGTGTGCACGTTATCCTTTGCCGCTTTTCTAAAATCCACGTAAGTGGTGGGTAGGCACGTTAGGCTTTGCCACCCGTCTAAAATTCCACCTAGGTGGTAGGTGTACACGCTATGCTTTGCCACTTCTCTAAAATCCCACGAAAGTGGTAGGTGCGCACGTTCTTCTTTGCCCACCTCTCTAAAAATCCTGTACGGTGAGGGTTACGCGTTTCGGACTTCGTTCACTGTTTCGGAGAGGGTTAGGCCCCGATTTCATGGGCTCCTCTCAACCAGTGTGTCTCAATCGACACACTCAGGAAGCACTGCCCCCCTCGATATCAAGGGGAACTAAGAGGGTGTCGTCTGACGAGCAGGATCCTCTCAGAGGAGTTGAATCACTCGCTCCATGGGCTGTCCTCGTGGTAAATTTCCTTTCAGGAAAGGGTCACCTGGAATGGGAACAGTATTCCTCCGCTGAGGAAAAACGCAGGTGCCTCTTTCATGAGAGGCGTGAGCTCGCTGTCTTCCAGAAAGACCTCGAACCAGCTGCATCAGTAGGTTTGGGCCGTCCTCCGCCTCCCTGATGCGCTGACGATGTGGCTAGCCTGCAGTATGCTACCCCTCTGGTTTTTTAAACAGGCTGCTGGTTGGGGGCCCCCCCTCTCGGGGAGAGGTGGGTTGAGCTCCCCCAGCTACAATGAGCTACTGCCAGCCGGGGAAACCCAGCATTAGTAGATAGGGTCGAGCCCCCTGAGCGTCTGAGGACCAGGCGTGGGTTCCCACACCGAGATTGTTACTAGCTGGTTCCGCAAGCCGGAACGTGCTGCGGGTCGAGTCCCCTCCTCGGTGAGAACTGGGCGTGTTGCTCCCCCAGCTGATAACTGCTAGCCATTCCACCAATGGAACGTGCTGTAGGTCGAGCTCCCGCTGAATGGATGTCTGCTCCCTCAGCCACAGGTTCGCGGCTAGCCACGCCAGCGTGATAGCCGTAGGTGAGACTGATGATACTCAGAGCTCAATCTGATAGTGCCTGCCCTCCAGAAGGCCACGAGAAACCCCCTAGAACGGTTGTATCCAGTGTCTACATATGGGACATGCTAAAAGCCACATGGTGGTCAGTGGGCACGGTATCTTTGCCCACTTTTCTAAAATTCCACGAAAGTGGTAAGTGCGCATGTGAGTTACTCCGACAAGGGGTTAGTTTATACAGTATCATACACATGACTCACATTCTTTCACACATATGTGCTGATAAGGTTATAATATTTAAAAGCCGTTTCTACTTTGCCCACTTCTCTAAAATCCTAGATGGTAAGAGTTACGCGCACAGCTTCATTCTCATTTCTGAGTGGTCTAAAACCCCGGTTCCACCTGGGACCCACTCCTCATGGTATCCCCAAATACCTGCTCTGACAGGGTGTTTCCACTAGAGGCCTGTTGAGACAGGTCCTTCTGCAAAGTGAGGTAGCCCTGAGTGACAGGCCAAGACTAGTAATTGATCCAATAATAGGCTCTTGGTCGTATTCCCTGGAAAGAATCCTTCATGATTCTAGGCCCTGGCACCACCTCCGAGGAGGCTTCTTTGGCACAGCTGGTACGGTGGCCCCTGCCGTCCCACAGTTCTGGGCACCGAGCCAGCCGCCCTCATTACACCAGAGGTCAATCTCGAGAGACTGACTCCCGTGTTAGACTATTGGTAGCCTGGGTTCTACTACCAATCTTGTCCCGGTGGGACCTGCACACTGTGAGGCTCTAGTAATGTCCCTTGGCAGCCTAGGCTTCTGGCCGCAGGGAGTAATGTCACTGACAGCCGTCTAGTCCAGGACAGGGGCAACTCCCATAGCGATATGGTGTAGTTGGTACTTAGTGGCTCGCCATGGTTCTGGCTTGCACTACCCTCAGCATGGCGGCGTGGGTATACAGTTCCCCATAGCGACCCCTAGAGGACAAAGTTTGAAGTTCCCATGAAAAGGAACGTCTCAGGTTACTTATGTAACCATGGTTCACTGAGGGGAACGAGACACTGCGTCCCTTAGCTTTTTGTGCCATGCTGCGGACGCAAGCTTCAGACGAAGAAGTGATGATGTGCGTTACCGGCGCCTATTTTGTACTAGTTGCGAAGGTAGTGACGTCATGGCTGTCGCCGGCCAAACAAGTTGGTGTTTTTTCAATGTAGGCTTCAGACACGGGTCACGACGAGGCGTTCCCCATAGCGACCCCTAGAGGACGCAGTGTCTCGTTCCCCTCAGGGAACCATGGTTACATAAGTAACCCGAGACGTTTTCATTGCAGAACTCAAACCAACTTTGGAGTTGTCTGATTTGGAGAGTCATCATTCTTGGTCCTCCTTTCTTAAAGGAATAGTTCACACAAAAAAATAATAATTTACTTGCCCTCATGTCATTCCAAACCTATAAGACGTTTTGTCATTCTTTTGCAGAACACAAAATGAAGATATTTTGAAAAATTTCTATAATTTTTTGTGAATCAGTGAAAGTCTAGAATAATCAGTATTTTCAAGCTTCAAAAATACAGAGTTATTGTAGAAGTAATCCAAGCCAATATTTATATATGAATAAATCTTAAATTATATCATAGCGAACATGTCTGTTCAGAAGAAAATACTGGTCTCCCAGACTTGCAACGGAGGATGAAAATTAAGAGAATATTAAACACATTTATTTGTGTTCCAAAAATTATTTGTATGGGTTTGGAACAACACGGGGGAATAAATTATGACCATTTTCATTTTTTTAAAAACTAAACTAAACCTTTAAAGAGCAGCCCTCCACGTACATGAAAATTTGTGAGGTATGTGAATGTCATGTCTGTTTTAATGTTTCAGTAAAGAAGTAGCTTTCTGAAAGCAATACATTTATTTAAACAATATTTCATGCCCGCACACTAGTGCTGCCATTACAGAGACATTAAACAACCACACAAAGTGGTTGAAATTATAAAACTGACTAATTACCTATCCTTACTGATGTGGATGCACCTCTATCTGAAAATGGATAGATTTGAATTAAATGTTCTCTTTTTAGGCCACTGATGAAGAAAAGGCGGTGACTGGGATGAATGCTGGTCAAAGAGGCGAATGTCCTTTCCCCCAAACTGATGCAACAGTGGATTTAAAGGAGGAGGCTGCCCTGGATAATGTAAAAGATGTCACATGCCTTTGCTGTGCTGATGGGCCTTCTTCGTGACTACATCAATTATGCTAAATAATCCATTCCTAGAGTTTATACACTGTCATTCATACACATGCTCACATTCTTTCACACATATGTTTCTGATAAATGTTATAATATCAGTGTTAATGTTGTGGTTTATTTACTGTCACGCCAGAATGGTTTGTAAAGAACTTAACAATTAACTAATTGTACAAGTATTGTATAATAGTATTTTTGTATAATATTGGTATACAATATATAAAATTTACCAAAAAAGTCAAATTTGCAAATGTACAATGCTTCATTTATAGACTCTGTAGCTGTTAATGCCATACTTTTCTACATTTCTTCTTACATGCATGTTACTTTTGACTGTTTTCTCTTGTTTTAAATGAATATTTATCTTTTGATAGTCATTCTGTGTGTGTAAAAGTGATTTTAAAATGAACAAGATTTTTAGGTTTAAAGCTTTGGGTTCGTTTTACCCCAGCAGTGTAGTAATTTTAAACCATAAAAAAGCAACCCAGCATGCTGGGTCAAACATAATAACCCAACTTGTTGGGTTAAAACAAAGCTGGGTCAAAAAGGGACGAACCCAGCGCTGGGTTGCCAAAATAACCCAAATTGGGTTGTTTTTAACCCAGCCGTTTTTAGAGTGTACCTGAGTATCTTTTCCCAACAGTTTGATAGTTGAGTTGTAACTCCAGACATGATCATGGAATGGCTTGATGTCTTGACGCACATGAGGTGGCTGAACACAAACTCCATGAATAGGTTTGTTTACTAACCACAAGTGGTTCCACTCACAAAAACCATAACAGCTCAGTACACAACAGGGGTGTAGTTGACTTTTTTTACAGCTTCCTGGTGGAAAAGAGCTTTCAGCTGGCCAGCACCTGCAGAGTTTGAAGGCTGCAATGGGCAGGTTAGTGGATATTGGCTAGAAAGACATGAGTGATGTGAAAACCTTTTTTAAACGTTGTCTTCAAGCTTCAATATCAGATGGATGAAATTGGCTAAGACTTCACTGACAGACTTGCAAATGATTCTGTCTGACTGACTGAGTCCTCGAGACAATGGGGTTTAGGCGTGTTGCTCGCTGTTCTCATGAAGCATACTGTCCAAGCGAATAATTTAAAAAAGGCTGTACTTTTGGGTGTGCTGAGGTTTTCCTGTCTCTTCATTTCCCCTAAATGAAATCAGACTGAATGTCAAAAACATCTGTCCTAACTGATACCCAGAGGCGTGTTCAGCCTTTTTTTCTTTGATTTATTCAAGCGTGAAGCGCAGTAACCATAATGGGTTTGCTCCAGTCAACTTCCTCCATGTTCAGGAGGTCATCTGAGACTCGAGGGCCACCTAGTTCCAAGGTTGTGGGACGGAACTGAGCGAATTTGATTGGGTGAGGTCTTTTTGAAGGAAATGTCCTGAGAGATGCTTGACTGAGTCAAAGTACACATGAATCAAATGTTTCATGTGATTCATGTATTCACAAGGTGCAGCAGGATCCCTCAATGCTGAGCTCATGATTAGCCACCTGAAAGGAGGCCAAGGGCTGAATTTCAGCCCAACTGGTAGATATCCAGGTGTTTTAAGGGAGCCTGTATGAAGAAAGAAGGTGGTGATGTGCCAGACTAGCAGTGTAACACTTAACATGGACACAAATCTAAATGACTGGTTTAAGGAGAAACATGACTGGGCTGTAATTTATGTCTTTATAGCATAGACTTCTCTTGGCCGCCCTATGTCTTGTTCTGTGCATGGGTGGGACCAGGCTTCTGTAATTTTTCTAATTATTTGCTTTTCTTTTTTTATTTGACTTATCAGGGTATCACATTCTGAATCCTACTCTCTCGACTGCAGTGAAAGCCCCCTTTGTCCCACAGAATGGACTTAACAAACACTTTTATCTTTGCTTTCTGATGAAAACCCAGGTTTGTGTTTTTTGTTTTCCATGGTGCTCTGAATCTTAGGACTGAAATTACATAGACTTCTTACAACTTCATAGCTTTGCTCTGTTAGACTTGACTTCATACATCAGTTTAAATAATGTATTTATTTATTTTTTATGCATTTATTTCTTTATACAGAAAAGTTATACTTCAAATGTACATAAAATCCCTTCCCCATTTTTATTGATTAAATGTGATCAAATCAGGCTTGTAAAATAACTTTTTGATTCAAACCAGTACTTTGAGCTGAGCCATTTCATTTTAACAGTTGGCATTTTCATTTTTGAAAGATAAATGAGTGTTTAATTTATAATTTACTGTTATTATTTACATAGAAATCATTGGGCTCTCTTGGACCCCAAACATAAAGACATGGGAAGTCAGTCTCACTGGAGCATTATGGAATAATCTTTTTGTTTCACTCAGTCCTGCAGTTTTATTGATGTACTACAGCAATGAGAGGCTTTATAAGGCTTAGAAATATCAATATACAAGTGCATTTAACCATCCATAATAATTCATCCTTAATAAAAACATGCTTTTCCAATTAAAATGTTGCTTTTTGTACTCCTCTTTAGATCAAGTGTTTCTTTTGGAGCAAATAAAAGCCTTTGCCATTTGATTGAGGTACACTTGCAGTTACAGGAACACAAATGTAATTTCAGTTAAGCCAGATGAGGAATTATATGATAAATGAAAAGTTCACGCTCTCTTGGTGGTTAAAACAAATGGAACAAATTTAACAAGCACTTAAAATGCCTTCATATCCTCAAGTAATTCCTTAAAGACTTTCGGTATGCTTGTCAGACACGTGATGGTGAGAACCATTTGTTTTAAAGAGATGTACGTCTTCAGTTCTCACATTTGGCACGCTATGGTTTTCGTTTGAGTAGTGTTGATTGCACTTTCTCCATTGCCAGGCTAATTGATACCCAGGCCAAGAGGAACAGGGTAAACAGGGGAGAGCTGCATTACCACTCCTGCAGGAACCAGCCTTCCCATAATGCTCTTCCTGTCAGGCCACATCAGAGGCCAGGAGATGGGCACACAAAGACAATGTTTGCTCAATCTATCCAAGCGAGGTTGCTCAATTGGGGGAAACTGAACTTTCCCATCGGTGTCATCCTTTTTTTTCTGTTGGTGGTATTCTGTGGGGGAAAAGGGTGATTGAGCAAATTTGAAGAGTAGCCATATAGTTGGGTATTTGTACTTTATTAAAACAAAATATTTTATGTTGATTCTTAAGGTAAAAAGGTACAAATCTTGTCTTTGTTCTTGTTTTTCTTCTTCGTCGTCGTGTCCTTTTTGTCTTGTTCTTGTTATTTGTTCTTCTTTGTCTTGTTCTTCATTCTTTTTGTTCTTATTTGTTTTTCTTCATCTTGTCGTCTTTTGTTGTTGTTGTTCTTCGTCTTGTTTTTGGTCTTAGTTCTGTGTTCTTGTTCTTCTACTTAAGAAATTAAAGTATTTATTTTTTGCATCCCACAAAAATGCATAAATGGCCTCATATGGGAGTCTTTGAGTTTATTCATAACCAATGATCATGTTTTGATGACTACATTTAAATAGTATTTTAATGATGGTTACACTGCTAAGGTTGTTTTTTTCCCCTTCCTAGTCCGGCACATCTAGTACAAATGTAGGACACACAATGGGTCATGTTGTGAATTTGAGGATGTCGTGGGCCCATAGAAGAGTGACTTCAGTGTGTGGCAGTCAATAGTTGCTAAGCTGTAAAAGAGGATTGTTTGCTTATGTCAAGCCCAGCAGAATAAATGAGGGCAACAGTGGGCGAATGTATTGACCTGACTCTTCTTTGTCCTATTCTGTCCATATTTGTAGAGTCGTGGCAACCTCGCAGATGGATGAAGGCCACATTTTTGGGGGTAAAGCTTGGAAAACAAAGGACTTGGGTCTGTTGGTAGAAATTAGGTCAGTGTTGCCCTCCTAGAATGTAGAAGTTGTTTTTGTAAGAGCTGCTAATGCAGGCGTAGCTTGACTCTGTACACTTCTAAACTGACCTAAGGACTTTGGGAACTTTCCTGGGTCTTGTTTAGCTGTCCATCTTTCCTCTTTTCTGTTTGCACATGTCTCATTTTATTAGTGTTATTATCTTTGTGTTTTAACCTTGGCCTGGGTATCAATTAGCCTGGCAATGGAAAAAGTGCAATCAACACTACTCAAACGAAACCCATAGCATACCAAATGTGAGAACTGAAGACATACATCTCTTTAAAACAAATGGTTCTAACCATCACGTGTCTGACAAGCAGCCGAAAAACTTTAGAAATACCAATATTTGAGTATGTTTTAATGTTTAATTTCAAATGGTGTTCAGACTGTCAATGATAGCACATATGGTTCACACATTCTTACTGTACATCTGGCTTCTTCCAAGTGCCTGCATTGCTTATGTGCCACATTATCAACCACTTCACTATTTGAATGCCATAAGAATGTAAACTAAGATGGCAAACCATAGCTAATAAATCAAACTTGAAGTCTTGTATTTTGAATCGGCTGCATTTATAATGTTTATGTGTTGATTGCTGACATGAAAGAATCCTTTACATTCTGATCGCCTTTATATCAAAGCTGGTGGATGGGGACTCAAGCTCAGGCCGAGCTGAAGAAGCACTCTGGTGAAAGTGCTTTTATTTTTAACCTCCTGAGACCCTGCGTCCTCACATGAGGACATTATATTTGAGTGCATCTCTCTGACACTATACATGCCACCGTTTGAAGTCTGGATGTCCTGTACGGAGCACATTCAGGGCTTTTCAGAGATACCAAATGATTGGATGTTTAACCGAGAACACTCCCTCTCCTTGGTTTTTAAAAATGTCTGACATTAATTTAGTGACACTCTTATGGAAATATGATAATATTTTGCAATTGAAATCTGTACAAATAATTTTAAACCGTGTCATAAATCAGCATCTCAGGAAAAATGTTTTATGGGGTTTCAAATCTAAATATGACTTTCTGTTACGAAACAGGATGTTGATTTCATACATTTCCTCATATGAGGACACCAGGATTAAAAGCATGTTTATTACGCATTTTGGGAGATACATCAAATTAATAGGAAAATAAATTATATATCAATATTTTTTATGAAATATTAGATATTATTATGAAAGTCTTGCTAATTATTACTCCCATTATTTCACTTATTTGTTCATTCTATGTTGCCTCAAAAACACATTAATATGCCAATTAGATTTAGTTTATAGATACATTACATATAATGAGAAAACCTGTTTATGGCAATTTTACACACATTTTGCATGAAGAAAAATGGTATATCAAAATCATTCTGTTATAACATAGTAGAGAATTATCTTTATACAAAGTTTGGTAAAAACAAAAAAAATGCCTGAAACTAAAAAACGTCTTGGTGATAATCTAATGTTTTTGCCTATGCATGTTCATTCATGTCTTTATATATTTTTTAAGAAATTGAGTCCCAATGTCCTCTACCAAGGACGTAGCATAAACTTATGAATGAAATTTCATTGTTTAATTTTGTTTTTAGGCTCTAAAGTCTAAACAATGTGACATGAAAAAATCAAAAAAATTGCCTAAAGGTTGCAGGGTTCTTCAAGAGTAAAGGCCTGCTGTATGGTTTTATTAATACGAGTTTACAGTGACATGCCATCTCAGACTACACTCATTCATTCTGGAATGCTGTCAGACTCCACATATATGCCAGCTCTCCATAAATAGCTTCTGTTCAGAGCTAAGAGGGACAATGAATTTAGAAGTCTGCATTAATGTTTCAGTTTAAATGTGCATACATTTTTCAGGTCTTTCTATAGAGAAGGGATGGTATTTGTCTTGTATTTAAAGTATTGGCCATATATGTCTGTGAAACCTCCCTAATATAAAGCAAAAGATTCACAGCAACTTACTTCCACATATGAGTCATCTAATGTTAGATAATATCACTGTTTATACATATTTGGTTCATGTTTACTGTAAGTAAATGGTAAAATTAAGGAGTGATGAATTATGGGTGGGTAAGTATTTCAAACTCTGAGCATGAGCGATGATGAAACCAGATGGACACCTCTGCAAAAAACTATGAGCTCATTTGTGGGCGAATTTTATGGCAGCCTTTTAACATTGCAACCAAATATTTATGACTATTAACCAAATATTGTGGACGTTATTTATTTGCGCTTTTATTAAAGAGGCTCTGACACGTTATTTGTCAAAGTTGAAAGCCTATTATTAAAAAAAAATTATATATTTATATAAATCTGGGATAGCATGAATTTTTTTTTTACTAATGTTTTTGAAAGGAGGTCTCATATTCAACAGGCTGCTTTATTTGGTCACAAAAATGTAGTAAAAAACGAATATTGTGAAATAGATTACAACGAAAATAGAGCGCTTTTTATTTCTCCTCTTTCCTACTACTTGTTTCAGTTTTTATAACCATTTCTTACTATTTGTCAGTAAGTTGTTGTTATTTTAGCGTGTGTGTTTGGCTCAGTGTTATTTATTTAGGATTACTGATGAGCTAATGTAGTTTGATTTGTATTAGTTTTCTATTTTAGTTTTAGTTACAGTTGTATTAATGTTGTAATTTTATTAGTTTTTTATTTTGTCTATATAGGTTTTTTATTAAGTTTCAGTTTTATTTAATTTGAGTTATTTCAGTACTTCAACATACAAAATGGAAATGAAAATATATATATATATATTATATATAATATATATCTAATATATATTTTTTGTTTTTTTTTTTTTTTTTTTATGTATTATATATCGGTGTATGTGGGTGGTGGCGTGTACATACACCACATGTAGTTGTATTTTTGGTGATTGGCTTAGTGTTATGTTAGAATCATTACTATACTCATACCTTTTGTTCTTTAATATTTTGAATTGTTTTTAGCTTTAATTTTTTGTTTTCATTTAAATGTTTAATTTTTAAATGTTGTTGTATGCATTTGTCATTATTTAATTTATTTTATTAAATGTGTGTGTATATATATATATATAATATATATATATAATATATATATATATAATATATATATTAGGATTTATCAGAGTTTTAGCTTGTAGTTTTAATACTTTTTCTATTTGTAAGTCGATTTGATAAAAGCGTTCTGCTAAATGAACGTTTAAGTAAAGTTAAATATGTGGAAAATATTATTACAACTGAAAAGAACTTTTCTATTTAAATAATTTTAATGGTAACTCTTTGATATCACCTTTCACAGCCCCGTGGTGGCAGCAGGTAAATGATTCCTTTCTGTGAAACCTGGATTAAAGTCTGCTGATGTAGATAAAAAGTTATTTTTCTTTAAATTCTTGTATATTAGCATAGCTTTCCAACATGATCCAAACAATGATGACCACCGTTAAGGATATTAGCATCATCCTCATCCACTCAATTCCTCTCCTCCTCCCCTACTTTTGTTCTATTACCTGTTGTAGACCCTCCTCCTGCAGTCGCTGCCAGTAAAATGCTAATGTAGCTTAACTGTGAGAACTTCACTGAAAGTAGATAAAAGAGGAACAGGATTGTTCAGATGCACATGAGCGACAGCTGCATTTAACCCACCCCCATATGATAAAACAGCTTTGGTTAACAGAAAACAAACCTTTTTGACAGGAAACCAGGTTTAATTATGTTCTCACAGGATGCTTTCTCAATGTCAATCAGTGTGTAGTATATATATACATTATTACAGTATTTATTAATATGTTCAATTAACCTTTTTTTCTCTATATTTTCAGTTTTATGCCGTAGGTTTTTTATTATTTATTTATTTAGTGAATTTTGGATAATTTTAGTATTAATACAATATTTTAGTTCACTAGTCCCAAAGGCAGCCTTTCATAAATTTGCATATATATATATATGAAAACTTTCATTGGGGGGGGATTTTGAAAACTTTTTTTTTTTTCTTCAGAGCAAGGCTTTAAAGTAGGCTAAATTAATGTTAGTGTAATCTGTTAACAAAGCACATCATAAACCTGTCTTTTTAGGCAAGTACCAGATATAGTTGTCATGTCATAAAATATTTTTAATACGACTGAAT
This sequence comes from Sinocyclocheilus anophthalmus, assembly GCA_018155175.1. Taxonomy (NCBI): domain Eukaryota; kingdom Metazoa; phylum Chordata; class Actinopteri; order Cypriniformes; family Cyprinidae; genus Sinocyclocheilus; species Sinocyclocheilus anophthalmus. Next base: position 53,303 of record JADLZN010000664.1, on the reverse strand, counting down.
TTGTATTTGAAGTGATCACAATTTAATAAAAACATTCGTAACAAACATTTAATTTCAACGGTTATTCAGGAAAGTGAGCAAAGAACATTAACAGTTTCAACGGAGCTTTTTGAAACTCCAAATCAGTTAAACCATTGCGTTGCAAAATTATTCACTGTTTCGAAGCGCTCCAATCAAGCATATCACGAATCATTTGATTCAGATTGGGATTTCGGCGGGATGTTTTTTTATCACCACCAGAGATTAAATAATTCAGCATAGGCAGGGATGCGTAGACCACCACACACTTTTTTTTATCTTATGTTCATTTATTCATTAATTCATAGGCCTTCCTTTGTGGCTAATAATAAAATGTTAGCTATAACAAATAATAAGTGTGTGCTTTATTTTATATTTCATTTCTTACTTGGGAAAGTCCTACTTGCTAAAATGTTCATTGAACTTGTGTGGAATTTCCTCTGGTGCATTTGAGTTTACTGGGTTACAGTAGCAGCAGTCATTAATAAAACTTTTCTTGTGTGCTTAACAGCTCCACCACAGACAACAATGCTCTATTGACGTCTAGTGGGTTAATTTGCCATGTTTCAAGAGTGGCATAAACAAATTAAGCCTTATGACTTGACTTGAAGTTGATTTACCTGTCTGCTTATCCTGTACACACACCCACTCTTAAATCGACTGCCGCAGAATTTAAGTGGTCATAAAGTTGTGTTGCTGCAAGCAGCTGGTCAGGGTTTATCCCTTGGGGATCACCAAAAATAAACTGCTTTATATGGATTACCAAGGGAGAACATATGTAAAGTCCATATTGAATTTCCATTGTGTGCCCTGCCACCTCTTCCCCTTCTTTTAAAGTAGATATGAGTTGGCATTTTAAAAGGAAAACTGACCAACATTTGTTTGAATATAGTCTGAGTTTATTTAAATGCAGCGTGATTTAATGTCATTCAAACATTTGGTCATATTTCCTTTGTGGTCAGAATTTATCCAAACATTTAGACATCTGTCGGCTAATTCTTAATGGCCATATGATAAATTAGCTGTGGTATAAATTTTAAAGGGTGATTTAAAGTCAACATGATGTCAAAACTGAATGTTTTGTTTTTTTAATGTTTCTGTGAGCAATTAATTGGTGCATGTTATTCTAAAAAGAAAAATTGCCTTTGTCATCTATAATCAAAATATTATAACTTGGTGTCATTATTGGATAATGTTTACCAATAGCTAAATTGTTATTTTGGCTTTGCTACATTTGGTCTGAGTTTATTCTGGTATGTGACTCACTCTTCATGATTTAAAATCCATCAGGAATTGATTCAAATCAAGTCCCACCGCATTTTTTTCTTAATATCCTGTTTCAATCCGAAAGGTCACATTATAGAAGTAAAATTTGTTTCAAACGTCAGTTCCTATTGTTTTTAAAAGTATAGATATAGATATCTATGTGATATCATATGAAATCAAAGGTCTCTGAGAAGGTAAAGCTTTCAAAATTATTGCTTTTTTGTCAATTCCGATCCAACTGATCCAAACCTTTAATAACTTTCACCCTGGTGCCAAGAGCAGTGGATTAGCTCATTACCCATGATAGCGACCTGCTGATAAGACCATTAGATACTAGAAGTCATTGGAAGCTCTTCTCACAGACAGTCATTTCCTCCCTTACACAGTCTCCTGTTAAACATACGCTAATGTAGCGTTTACTAGCCTGTTAGCACTCCCTGCCCCAATTACTCGTGCCCTAATGGAGCTTAGGTGTGTTGGACTCTGACAGGTGTGTTGAGAAGTTTACAGTACGGAATGGGGATAACGAAAAAAAAATCTCTTTAAAACCTGTTGGCCAATAAATAAAGCTTTTCAGTGGGAGGATTGCTGGGAAATGGCTGTTATGCTAAGAGTTCAACAGCTCCAGTGTTGAAGTGGCTGAGTAGATTACACACGGCAAATCTCACTATCAACAGCCACTCTGTGTTTATGTCTCCCAGACTCTCACAGTTTGATGGCCCAACCTCTGCGGTGTTTGGAAGGCCTCGGCGCTCGTGAGGTGTGGGTAGAGCAAACTAATCTGGGTGTAGGAGTCGACCGGCACAATGTGTGTTAAATGGCAGCGCCATAATAAACTCCAAACAAATAGAGGGTTGCTAACGCTGTGCACTAGCCAGGGTGGAGGTCCGCTGGGAGCCGTCAAATGTCTGGCGTTCTCGGAAAGACCTGGAGGCAGTGGGCAGACATTACAGCCTGGAGACGACTCCTGGGGATTCAGTTTATTTCAACACCCATTTGAGCATAGTGTCATGCACCCAAAAGAATGTGAAGAGACTTCTTTTGTATTTGCTTGGGTAACCGTTTACCATGAAATAGTCCTGTTTTATAATCCAGAACGTCCATAATACAAAACCTTAGTTGGTTACACGGAGTGTTACCTTCCAGTTTCACAACACCCCAATCAACAACTTTAAATCAATAGTTTCATATTTCACCATTGTCTTTAATTCAGTTATTTGATTAGTAATCTTTGTGTATCTTTTTGTTTTTGTCTGATTTTAAAATATATAATTTTTTTTCTACAGATCAAAGTTTGAAATGGTTTGATTGAAACTCTTACAAATATTGTTTTATTTTTTTTAACATCCACAGGGAAAATACTTTCACAATCAAGGCCGGAACCTTGATCTTTTTATCTTAATTGTATTTCTCTAGTGCTGAAAACTTTGTCTTTGTTGGGAAGTGAAAAGAGAAGTTAAGTTTAAGGTCAGTAATCTCAAATAAGCAAATGTCCAGATTTTTAAAGCATCATCACCAAAATAATGCAGTGGTGACAGTCGTCCGTGGCCTGGAATGAGAAGCCCAAATCCCCAGCAGCCGTTCCTGCCGCACCGTTTCAAATTCTGAGATAATTTCCCACAGTGGGACGTTGGTCCCTTTGTCTCGTCTGCCTCCCTGGTCGGCCAAACAAGGCGGTGTGATGAGGCGTATGTGCGTGATGCTTCAATCAGGCATGTGCGCCATTGTTCCTGCCTTATCTGAATATGAAAGTGTCACTGCAGGAGATAGAGTGAGAGAGAAACCAAGGAAGGAGAACAAGAGCGAAAGATGTCTGAGAGATTCCACCTCCGGCTCAAGTACTTCCCCTGAGACACAAACGTCCATGTTCTAACAAGCGGCACAGCGGTCGCTCGCTGACGTCCACAGACAGGTGGACACACACAAACCATCTCGCCGTCTAACGGGGCCGGCATTCGCTCAGATCATTATCTGTATCTTGCTTCTTCTTACATGCCTCGGTTTTTTTTCCCAAGCTGTTGCCTTGTCCGTCCTCTCGGCTGAAAGTTATTAAAACCGCTGTCTTTTGATCTGAGCTTCACTCGTTGTTATTCTCCAACTCCCTCTACACTGGAGGTGAAGGCTGATTTCACTTGTGCCGCTATCTCTCTCTCTCTCTTCTCCATTTCTTCGTCTGTTCTCTGTAAAGCTAGTGAATCTGCTCTGCGAAGGCGCTGACTAGAGAGTGCGGGAGTGCGGTAATGAGGTTCCCATGGCGCTGTGCAACGCTGGCGAGGTAAATGAATGGGGTATAGCATTGTTGGGGGTCAAGCAGCAGGACGTCCACAGCATCTCCACATAAATAACACATCCAGCCCATGCAGTCTCTCAGAGGAGACTTTCTGGAGTCCTGCTCTTCTCGTTTGTTCTTTGTTTCTCTTGCTTTAAAGTTTTCTTTCCAGGTTTCTGTTCTTCTACATTTGTGGAAAATGTGGTGTTTGATTGTGAAAAAAAATCACTACCATGAAGCTAGGGTGTTAGAAGCGGTTGTCAGGTGGTTGCTAAGGTTTTTTGAGTGATTAAGATGTTGCTAGGGTGATCTAGGTGGTTGCTAGGACAATGCTAGAGTGTTCTAAATGTTTTCTAGCATGTTGCTATGTGGCTGGTAAGACATTGCTATTGGGTGTTTTCTTTCTTTCTTTCAAATTTTATCACTCACTGCACTTAATTTAATAACTTTTGGATCTTTAATAAGAATCAGTTCATGATTGATTGATACGGTGAATGCAGTGTTTTATTTATAAACTTTATTCAATTTCTATAATATTTCTTACTAGTTAAACCTAGCCTACTGTAGCTGAATAAAATCTAGTTCTGTCATAGTATTTGTTCTCTTGTCGTTGTAATTTCTCTTTTTATTTAATAAAAATAAATACTACAAATAAAAGTTAATAAAATGCTCACTACCGGGAAAACTAAGATTTTGGTCATATCAACCACCCGCCTAATATATACATTTGATGTGTCATCCATGCAAGACTGCCTGGATGATCTACCCGTTTTAGTTTAACAGTGTGTTTGGCAACTTGTATCTGATAGACGTCTTGTTCTAAAGGGTTTGGGCCTAGTGTATTGGATCAGGTTGTACAGGATGGTGCCTGTTAATTGAGGCTTTATTTTTTAGACTGCAAAGGTCACACACATTCAATGAGGTTTCCTGCATAGCCCACAGGAGAACTGAGATTTCATCGGGATTCCATGAATCTTTTTTACAATATTATGTATGGTAGTTGGTGAGAGACCTAAATTTTTTGCAATTTTGCATTGAGAAATGTGATTTATGATTCGTTTGACACTTCTTTCATGAAATTTGGCACAAAGTAACGCAGCCGGTGATCCAGCTTCCTGGCAAAGACAGAGATGCCTGCTTTTACACCCAATACCTGTATATAGATTCACCTGCTTAGTTTCAAAAACTGTTTCAAAAAGTTTACATGGATTTCTAGAATCTTTTCACTTTTATAATGCCCCTTTGCCACTTTTGGAGTGTGACGCTGCCGTCAATCTATTTTTTTGATATATTTACTAAATACATTTAAGTTGGTCAGTGAAACATTGGGAATCTTTTCTTTGTACTTTTGTCAATTATAATAAAAGTTAAAGAGAATTAACAAATCGCAGATTCTTTATTTTATTGCATTTTACAAAACATCCCAACTGTTCTAGAATTATGGTTATAGAAAAGTACATACTATTAGAAATATTAATTGTATAAATTGTATAATATTCAGAATAGAATAAAGATTTTAGAATAAAGATTGTATTACTTTCCATACATTTCCAAGACTTGGAAATCACAAATTACATGATATTTCATTTTAACAAATGTAGTTAATTAGATACTATTAGAAATATTCTAAATTTTTTTTGGAATGGAGATGCAGGCCTCAGAATCACAAAATCTTGTTTTTTCCCAGGTTCTTCATGACTGTGACAATCCCGTGCATAACCATCACGTATTACTCACCCAGTTGAGGCCTGAAAGCGAGAAATCACGCCCCTCGCTTTCTCGGTCTTGGGCATCCTCGTTGACGGGGAGGTCAGGTTGTAATTCTCACTTCCCATCCCAAGGGTCGTGTATATCGGAGAGCTGTTTGCCCTAGGCCTCCTTCCAGGTCCAGACAAGCAGGGCTTCTGCTGGCGGAGGGGAGTCAAACTGATGCCGTTGCCTCTGGTGTGACTCGATATGTTCACAATATGATTGAACTGCCTGTTTGGTGGCACACTGAAAATGCTGCCGCCGGAGGGTTTGCTCACATCATACTGTGACCGAAAGTTCTGCTCCAGTTTGGGTAGAGGGGGCTGTAACACCTCTGACTCTGATTTGTAAAGCCGGCGTCTTTTCTTGGCTTGTCCCCTGCGTCCGTCCTCCAGGTCTCTGCGGTTCGCGGAATCGTCCGAACTGTCATCCTCCAGCAGAACCGTGTGGGCAGACTTGCGTCGACTCTTTGAGGACGGCGGGACAGACTTGGACGAAATCTCGCCAGCAGCCTGGAAAGGAGGCGGAGTGGTGGGCGGGGCCAAAGCGCTGAACACTGGCGCATTTAAGGTGCTCGTTTTCTCGCTCTTTTTAAAGGTCCAGCAACTACCGTTCATCTTGCTCAGGCTGCCGATGGAGTTGAGGATGACCGTGGCTCTGTTGATGGACAGCTTTGAAATGTCCACGCCGGGGTCTGGTTTACGGTCCGAGCACGTTCTGATCCGGTTCTTTATGTCCGATGAGAAGGAACCTGCTTTGGGCACAGTGATGGCGTCAAAGTCCAGTGGATAAACCCATACTTTCTGGAAAAGGAAGTAGAATTCTGGACTAGCCCGTCCTGATTGGCCGCCAATGGTGAGCGTGTCGCCATCAAAGATTTCCTTTAAGACTCCTTGTTGGAGGCACATCTCATTTACCCATGTGCCTGAAGAACAGAGAGAAACTTTTTAGAAGAGATTTTATTGTCTACATCAGGGCTCATAATAAAATAATCTACACGTGTCCCAGAATGTAATGTGTAGGTCATGTTCACATAAAAATACCATTAGACTACAGCAGAATATTCTGAAACAAAGAAAACACTCATTTCAGCAATACTGCAAATATATTACACAGCGGCAGTGATCACCAGCCTGTAGTTCATGACTTACGCAATATCGTGTTCATATAATCGCCGTGACATGAATTGATATGAACGCGATGTGCTCGCTTGTCCGTGCCCATACGGGCTCTAGTGTAGTACACTGCCGACTCCCTCTGCCAGCAGGTGCTGGCAGATTTACTCTACTCACAGCCCGGCCTTTCTGCCCCAGCTGCGCTGCCCTGCCTGCGCTTCCTTGCCCCGCCCTAGTCTCTCCCTCATTATCGGTATCTTCTCGCCACCTGGATCTCTCCCCCCCCTCTAAACTGCTTCCTCCCCCCTCCCCCTTACTATTTCTGTCTCCTCTCACTCTGCCCTCCTCCGTCCCCTGGTTGTCTTCCTCCCCACACCCTCCATCCCGTCTATCTGCCCTTCTTTCAATGTCCACTCTATCCCCCTGCTATATGAAACTCTCCCTTTACTTGTTGTCTTGCTTCGTCTCCCACATTCATGTCATTACACCCGTCCGGATCTACACCTCTCGTGCTATTTCTCGATGCTTTATACGCCTTTTTCCTGATTTTCCCTCTCCCTCCCCTCTCGCCCTTAATTCTCTAGTTTGTTGTATTATTTTTATCTGAGAAATCATCATTAAAATGGTTAAATTTATACAGTAACCACACGACATTGATACTATGGAACTATTTATATTATATAATAGGTTATTGCATATCTAATTATTTGTAATATATGAAAATAACAAAAGAATCATCAATATACTAAATATGATATATGTTTATAACACACCATAGCTGCTGCGGTCCTTCACTTGAACTTTCCAGCTTTCTTCTCCAGAGGCATCAGTTTCTCTTTCCACATGGAGCTCTGCATGGATACGGGACACGATCGTGGACTCCAGAGTGACGTCACACAGCTCTGGGGCCCGTCCCAAACGGAACACACACTGGGCCAGTGCAGGCCGGAAAGTGTACAGGTCACGGACGGAGTCTGAGGACTCGTTTCCATGAGCGTTACTATTGTTTGTGTCAGACAATCCAATCCTCAACAGCTGAAAACATGGCTGGACTCCTGATGACATTTTGACATCCCACAAATAAATGTGCAGGAAAAACTGCAACACAGCCGGCAAACCGCAGAGCCTCTCACATAACACTGGGCTAAACGTCCTCCATCGAAGATCCTCCAGTCAGAAAGACTTTCGAATATGACCCTTATGAATGCTTATTATGCCCAGTCATGCTAAAAAATATATATTATTAAAATATTTGGAGGACAAACTAAAACACTGGAGCGCAGATATTTCTGCACTAATATCTAGGTAGATGAAATATTAAAAGTGGATATGTAGTGGACCGGCCAGATGCTCAATTGCAGTTCTTCATTCTGGAAAAAAGAACAATACAGGGCTTTAGTGGCACTATCAATATCAACGTTTTTGCATTTTATTAATTATGCATATTACAGTATAATATTTAAATATTATGCGCGTACTCGGTTAGGACAGGCGTAATACAACAAGAACAATTCACCGGCGGATGTAAGATCAAATCCTTTTATGCATTACATCACATATAGTGTGTGGTATGTACATAGTATATATATGTGGGTGGTGGGGTGTGTATAGTATTGATCTATATATATATATTATATATTTATATATATTATGAGATACACACACACACACACAACACACAACACACGTACATAATACAGGACACACACACAAAGGTGTGTAGGTGCACCAACGGACCATGGCTTTGCCAACATACATAGATTTATGAACATTGACCAGTATGTGCAAAACCAAAGTTACAGTTGTGCAATCTGTCTACAAACGCCTGATTACAGCATGATTGTAGCCTGAAGTTTCCTTTCCGATATTAACAAATGCTCGTTAACAAGCGGCAAAAAGCCGTTTCAAGAAAGTGTAAAAGCATTTAGAAAAGCCGTCGTGTTGGTTAGAGATATGTCCAGGGTCGGAAATGGTAGTCGCACGCGGCGCATAAAAACCCATTCACACAAAGCAGAACTGCAAAACAGCGCTTTACCACAGCAACCACTTCATTCCGTGACAGTACGATGAATAAAACACTTACAAGAGCGTGAAATACCCACATATGCAAGGTATATTTTTTTTGTGCACGATATATAAGTCGTTTTATTTGTCTCGGTGGTAATTTATCGCCTCCCTCTCCCCAGAGAAGTGCTTTGACATTTGGCGCGCCCGGACACAGCACGAGAGATCCTTAGGCGCGGATAGGTCAAACGCTCACTTCCGTCCGTGTTGTCCGGCGCCACGTCACTAGAGACTGACCCAGCCGACCGTTCAATCTTTTTTTTTTCTTTTTTTTTCTTCACCACATCATTGCCATCTTTCGTCCCCGTCACACGCTTCCCTTTCCCTGGGCCCGCCGACTTTGAAGTACAGAAGTACAACACACTATAGCACGGGGTTTCCCAACCCCGTGACATCTAAATTGAAACCCCTCCCACTCCTGTCCATCCACAGACTACCACTCCCCCTTGTCACCCATTCATTACAGGCTCCCGCTTTCTTATCTATATTTATCCCTTCGTCCTTTCTGCCTGTTCCTGGCGCGGTTTGTATTTATCCCCTGCATTGGCACTCATGATTTATGCCTGTTCTTACACTTCTCTTTGCTGCGTTCAGGCCATTCTTTATTGTGTTTGAGACTCAATAAAAACAGCACACACACAAACCACACACATGTTGGTATTGGTGCTTGTGACGGGGACTCTCCATCGGACGTAATGGGTTTTACTGTACATACCGTCATTCTATCGCCTACCGCCAACCCGACCCTAAACCTACCCCTACAGGAGACTTTCTGCATTTTAGATTCAAAAACCCTCATCGAATTATTATACTCGTTGCTTCGGGGCCACGGCAACCGTCTCTAACTCCCTTGCTCGTTGTACTCCCCTGTTCATACCAGGTTATTATACAACTTTTGAGTCTCATAACCACATAAACATGGCACACACACACACCCACATCTACATATATATCTATATTTCGTGTGCCACTGGTGCTTATACTCTTGCACTCACGTTCTGACGTTCGCAGAGTGCATTACAACTTTTCTGGCTAGTGTGCCTTCATATTTGGCCCTAGCGCCCCACCGCCCAACGACCCCCCCCTGCGCTTTTCAGTCCTTCGTTTTTCTTTTCCTCTTGGTGCTTGGCAGTCCCACTCTGAAGCAATGTAGTCCTAACTTAACCACGCCCGCTAAAAACCGCTCTCTGCCCTGTCCTTTGTCTGATCTGTGAAGTATCGTTAATATCTGGTTGTATGCCCGGGTGTTATTCATCGGTTCCTCTATCTGTGTTGAGAGCGAGTTGTCATGCTCCTCTGCCACAGGGCCACCGGCGTCTCCTGGTTCACCTCGATCTTCCCGCCCTCCCCCCTTTTCCCCGCTCGTCAAGCTTGCATCCCGCACGATTGCCCGTGTCTCCTGAGCAGTCTTGCCGTCCGCTGCACCCTCTCCAGTTGGACCAGCGGAACCTGCCTCACTGGCTGACGCACAGCACACACCCTCCTGAGCTCATTAATCCTGTTGCTGCGCGCTCTGTGTACCCATGCTCCCCCCTGAGCGCCCTGACGGATGACTTGTCTTGCTCCGCTTCCTCTCCCTGGACCCCCTTCTTTTCGCTTTTCGTGTGCCCCGTGCCTCTTGCTGCCGCCTTCTGCTTCTCCACCTCCACTCTCGGGTCAAGGGTCTCCTTCACCCCACACAAAAGCCCCATCACCCATTTACAGCAGCCTGTACTACTGCAGACCCACCTCCTACTGCCCTTTGAGGGGTGCCCGCATTGTTCCCCAGTATCCTCGCGCTTCACCTCTATCTCCCCCTGCCTCGCCATGCTTTCTGTCTCGTACGGACTCGCCACCCATCCTCTCCCTCGTCCTTCATGCCCAAGCTCCCCCGTGTGCTTTTGTTGTGTGGTCTGCCCGGGAGGCTTGGCCTGTGCGCCCCCTCGCACCCCGTTTTCTGTCCAGGCTGTAACTGGCATCCTCATCCATTTGACCTCCATTTTTCCCAGCTCACCCCAATCGAACACATGGTCCTATTAGCTGCTACAATACCCCCGCATTAAGACTCCTGCTATCGCGACACACACACGTCCTGTCCTTGTCTACTCGGCCCCTCTCGTTCAGGCTGCTCTGTAGCGCTTTTCCTGTGTCTATCGTATACCCTCAGCACATCTTCGGGGCGTCTACTTGCTCCCTGCCCCATCCGCATCTAGTCTCCGTGCGTTGCATTCTCACCTCCTTCTCCCAGGCAAGATTCGTTGAAGCCTGATCGGCGACGGTAAGGTTGGGGCCGGCCATTTAGGCGATTGTCAGACTACACCATCCCGAATCTGCTTCCTGAAGGAATGCAACCATTCCACTCCATCTGTCTCTCCCTGTCAGGCCGCTCCAACTGCGTTGATTCGCCCCCTTCACAGTTGCCCCTCCCGCTTCTTCCTTTTTGGGCAACCCTTCCTTTCCCCCCCCCGTGCTGTCCTTTTTTTTTCGTGCACCTGTGTCCAGCTTCATCAATCAGGCTACGTGTCCTTGAGCAGCAACGTACGTGCTCTAAGTCTTGGTTTTGCGACCTGACAAATGCTAGCGCAGTTGGTGCCTTCCCCCCCCCCCGCCCCCCTATTCTGTGCCCCTGGGGTCCGCGGCCTTTCCCTACTTCCCCCCCCCCTCCGTGTTCATCCCACCCCCTTGCCCTGTGTGTTGGTTTTCCGCCTCCCTCCCCTCCTTGTTCCCCTTACACCCACCCCTTTGCATCCGAACATACGCCCTCCTTTTGTCTCTCAGTTCGCCTCTGATTGCAGCATGTTTCGCTCTTTGCCCTGGACTTCCGCCCCCCTCCTGCGGCCGCTCTCCCCCCTGTTTGCCGTGTCGCCCCCATTTCCTGCTGCGCTGTATGCCTTCAGCATTTCCAGCTCAGCTTCCCCCGCTTCATTTGTTGCCGGGCTCCCTCCGCCCCCCCCCACCCGGTTTCCCTGCTTTGTTGCCACCTGTGTCTCTTTTCGCGACCCTGCCCGGCATGCAGCCATCATTAGATAGCCAGAGTATGATCCATGCCCTGCTCTCTCTTCTGTCCCGCGTGTGTTGTCTGTTTGTTGCCTCTCGCCGGTCCGTGTGTGTGCCTTCAGCTCCTCTGCCACTTTGCGCTCCCCCAACTTTGTGTACATCCATCCTCCCTCCCTCCTACCTCCCGTGTTGCCCCCCCCGGGACCGCCTGTCTTTGTTTCCCCCCCGCGGTGCCGGCTTTCTGCAGTTTAGCCCCGCCCGGCCGTATGGTCCCTACTTCATCAATGACCTGTTACCCCTGTACTCTTGCTCCTACGCGCCCCCTCCTGCCCCATTTCTTCTGTGGCCTACGCCTGGAACCTCCACCCTCCTGCCCTTTCTCGCGTGCCGCCCTGGGAGATTAAAATAATGCTAGCTAGTCAAAAATCTAGGGCTGTATCATCAAACATTTCAATGCAATATAGAATTTTTTTTTCTTTTTACCTTTCATACAACGCTTTAAAATTACAATCAGTCTATCCATGTTCTCAATACAGTTACTAAAGGGTTCAGTAAGAGCAAAAAGGGATTGGTTTAATTCATAATTTGACCATGTTTTTTCCATTATTTTTTGCAAACCACTGTATTTACATTAGCTGCAATTCAATTCATATTTTTGCAAGGATTTTGTCTTTATTGTGCTTTTTTTGACACCCTATGTTGTTGTTGTTTTTTTTGCTATTTTCCTCTTTCAGACATAAAAACAGAGGTAGCAATTTTACCAGCAGGCTAAGCCACGCCCCATGATGTAGGACTCCACCCACCAGCTACAGCTCATTTTAATATTGCATCATAATCCTCCTCACACATCATTTACCTGCATAATGGTTACTCCTGGAGAAAAACGATTGTCGTGAACTTACAAAATCCAAGTGTGTGAGAAACCGTAAAAGGAGCTAGTATAACTATACCCTTAAAAAAAAAAGGTTCAAAAGGGGGTTTTCAAGCAACCATAATAGAACAAGGGCTGAGAAACTGGCTTCCAGGCCAACTTCTGCAGGAGTGATCCAAACCATGATCAATCACCTACCTGTGCCTTCTAGTCGTCTTGCAGGCCATGATTAGCTGGTTCAGGTGTGTTTGATTAGGGTTGGAGCTAAACGCTGCAAGGCCAGGGCACGTTTGCCCCACCCCTGTCAAGAAGAAACGGGTTCCCAAAACAACCTTCCGGCAACAGTTCAAAATAACTTTTGAAGAACATTTTAATGAAGAACATTTCTCACGATAAAGGATTTTTGTGAAATGAACGGTTCAGGCATCTAAACGGATCTCATGACCACACACTGAAGGCAATATCAACCCACCGTTTTTTTAAGAGTGGCTGACGTTACAGGTTCCTCATGGCCCCTCCACTGCCCCGAAGAGCCATTATTCTTAAGAGTGTATGGTATGAAGATGATGGTTTGTAATTATTAAATCTGTAAAATCTCAGTAAGACTGCAGAAGCAAAATGTTTGAGCATGTTACAGTTGGAAATATAGATGCAGTAGTTGTACTGACAGAAACGAGTCAAACACAAATGATTCAAACCTACATAATGAAACCATATTAAATATTTTGAATATGGATATAGAATGTTTCTGTACTCCCTGCAGTGTCACCTCACTAAGTTGGGTCTTATTGCAAATCATTCCTCATGAATAAATGTCAATGTCTGAGATTCTCAATACGCAATTTTCTGCAAGCCTTACACAGCTTAAACCTGCTAAAATATATTCAAATGAACGAGAATGAAGGACCGCATGAGAAGCGCTAGAAAGGAGATCACCGGAAAGGCCCAGGCTGCGGAGACACCCCAGCAGAATCAGACAAGCCGTTCCTTCAGAGAACTTCCTCTGAACCAGGGCCAAAACCCTCCATCACAGCTGATCCTATTCACAGTGGTAAGCCACCGTATCAGATACCTGCCATCCATACGGACCTGACTCATCAAGGTGTTTAGTTTAACATTGGCAAGGATTATCAGTAAAGCACTTCAAAGCCGGCGGTAACTGCAGACGGTCAAAAGGAAGCATTCGCACCAGGTGTAGCGCTGGGAAAGCATGTTCGCCAGTAAAATGCATTCAGGTTGATCTTGAAATGAATCCAACTTGATTTGGAATTCTCAAAATGTTCTTTTGGCATTTTGTAGATGTAAGATCCAATGCAATCTGCTTCAGATGTAGCTTCAGGCATTTGGACTCTCTCATAAAAGTTCTAGTTATAGTTGCATTGCTTAGTAAAATTAATTAAAAAGTATTAAGTCTTACATGTGTGTCTTAATATGTGTTTTTCTTCTTCACATGCACTACACAGTCACTCTAATCAAGCACTTGGCTTTAAACTAGTCTCAGTAATTCAAATGCATGCATAGTGCAGGGCCGTTTCTGTTCTTCTATGTGAATTTTGTTGTCTTCTCTTGGATTTGTTCTTTTGTTCTTCTAGAATCAGTGTTTCTGCTTGTTCGACAAACCATTTGTTAAGCATCAGATGAGCCCAGCAAGATGTGCTGGGTCATTTTAGACATCAAACGGTGAGATGTTACGAATGAAAAGTGGCCACACTGGTTAGTGTGACTCAGTTTACTTTAAAGTGCTCAGGTTGTGGTTCCATTACTTGGATCCAATGCTTTCTCTGAATGTGGTGAAGCATCTTTGCATCCGATTAATTTGCTTTTGCAATTTCCTCAGGTGTGGTCGCACCAATCAAGTCACCATCTATCTGAGCTGCAGATTTGGGCTGGGCAGTAGGGCTGACGCTCAAAATGAAATCAGGGGTGCGAGTGGCACTGTGGTCACCCTCAGAAATGGCCGGCGGGACACCAGCGAGAGTGTCAGACTCGAGCAGGATCTTGTGAGAGGCGAGATTGTCGGGTACGTCTGTGTCACTGTCCAGAGGAAGTGCAGACAAGTTGAACTCCACGCCTGAGTCATTCATCTCCAAGAAGTTTTTGTCAGATTGGAGGACCTGGTACTGACCTGGTTTTGATACATCAAGACCCTAAGAATTAAATCAGAACCAAAAATTGTAAGATGAACAATACAAATACTAAAAAAAAAAACGTTCACACAAATTCTGTAATTATTTATCCTTATGTTGCCGTTTTAAATGTAATTTAATTAAATTTCATTCAATCTGTCATTTTGTTCTGAACTATGAACAGTTGTTGCATAAGCTGCATAACAATTCTTTAAATATTAAAGAATATTACAGAATTCAAAATATTGCTGTATAATAAAGTATCACATATGTGACCCTGGAGCACAAAAACAAGTCTTGATTCGCTGGGGTATATTTGTAGCAATAACCAAAAAAAACATTTTATGGGTCAAAATTATAGATTTTTCTTTTATGCAAAACTCATTAGGATATTAAGTAAAGATGTTCCATTAAGATATTTTGTAAATTTACTACTGTAAATGTATCAAAACTTAATTTGATTAGTAATATGCATTGCTTAGAAATTCATTTGGACAACTTTAAAGATGATTTTCGCAATATTTAGATTTTTTTTGCACCCTAAGATTCCAGATATATTCCAAATAGCTGTATCTAGGCCAAATATTATTATATCCTAACAAACCATACATCCAATGGAAAGCATTTGTTTACCTTTCAGGATGCAGACATCTCAATTCAAAAAAATTTAAATTATGGCTGGTTTTGTGGTACAGGGCACTATGTGCTGGGATTAATTTAATTTACTTGGTCTTTAGTGGTATAACTAGGACCAGGGTGGATAGCAAGCTGCATACAATCTTTAGATTTTAGCGAATATAAATATAAGAACCAATATATGATTTCATTTAATTCAATTTTAAAAATTATTTGAACATGGGTTCCATAAAAATAACCGCTACAGGTTTGATATTTTAGTATTATTGAATATACTATTAAAGTTTTTCTTAACATTTTGAATCATCTTTTATTGTACATATAATGATTAAAGATGAGTTTTAGTAAAAAAAAAATATGTGCTTTTGTCAGTTTATTATTAGTTTTATATTATTTAGGTTTAATTTATTTTTGTTTCAGTTTTAGTTTTTATTTCCAGTGAGTACTTAAACTTCTTTCAAGGCAATATTTCTCATTTTCATTTCATTCTCATTTAAGTTCTTCATCTAATATTTATATATTTAATTTCATTTTAGCGTTTTCAATTAACAAAATGTTTTTAATAATTGTATTTTTAGTTAAGAATAGCCTTGATTTGGAATGACATGAGGTGAAATATAACTTTAAAATCCTGTTGGAAGACTAACTAACTTCCAAAGAAAAACAAAATCACCTACTTTGATCTCAACTTCTGTGCTTTCAGTGTTGTTCTCCCATGTGGACTGTACGGTGGGCTCCTCTGTGAGTCTAGTAGAAGCTTCATGAACCACCTGAAAAACATCATTACACACATGTGAGTCAGCATACTGTGCTGTGGGTGGTCTCACAATAGAATAAAAATCATAGCAAGGGCTTTTTCATACTAAAGCTTGTGTGTTTCGAAACAGAGTCCATTTGATGAGTTTGTTTTAATGGGTGTGAAATCTGTTTTCAAACAATGGGAAAAACTAAAAATGTGAGTCTGATGTACGTATATATTATACAGTATGTATAATCACAACCTACACCACTGTTAAAAAATTGGGTCAGTAATGTTTCTTATGCTCATCAAAGCTGTATTTATTTGATCAAAATTGTTAATTGAGGTTAATTGGTTTTACCTGTCTGAACACCTCTCCATCACCCTTGCCGGCCTGTTGAGCGATTAGGGTGATTTTACGTGCTCTCTCTGCCCGACGGTGAACCTTGATCAGACAGGACAACAGACACACTAACAGCAGGAACGCCAGCAGAGACACCAAGGAGATGATCGCCAGATAAAGCTGTGGCAGCTTATAGGCTGTTATGAGAGAAAAGAGGGTCATAGGTACAGGAAATACACCTCAGTGTGTAAGTTATGTGTAAGTCTGAACCAAACCCAATCAACCGTAGCTTCTTAAACGTTCTACTCACGCTCCACATGAAGGTAGACATCAGCTATGCGGAAGCCTGAAGAGTCCATCACTCGAAAGACACCGTTGTCACCGACTTTGACCTTCTTCAAGTAGAACATGGATCCTTCCACAGACTCTCGACCCTCAAACGCAGAGTCGACAGGTACCGTCAGCTCCCCCTGGTCCATGATGAGTCGTTCCTTGTAGTCAGTGTCCGTGAAGTAGACCATTTTGGCTTTGGTGTAGTCCACGTGAAGCATGATCTTCAAGGTTTCACCATAATTCAAGTGCTCAAAGATCTGGTGGTCTGTTATATGGGGGGGGGGAAAACGATAATTAAAAGGATATACAAGGATACTGAATGTTGCATTACTGCACCTGCAAACAACCGACAGTAGTCCTAATAAATTTTACCACTTGCACAATTGACGGATTTTAAGTATATACAATATATATTAGAAAAGATATAATATAAAATAGGTATTTAGAATAATATATTATATATAGATATCATTAATAATTAATAATATATTATATACCAAATTCCTATGTAGCTGCAACAACCAACGCAATAATAATGTATACACTGGCAGAATTTTAGTGTAGTTTTGTTATAATGTAATTCCTATAATAATAATAATAATTTTATTATTATTAATGTTAATAATAATAGATGTATTTTGTATTATTAGATTGGTAATAATACGCATGATTATGTATTATTGTCAATACTGATTCACCAGCTTTGGCTGTACCCGATATCTGTATGTCAGCTTTGTTTAGGGTGATTTTAGATTATTCCTGCCAAAATGTCACCAAAATTGCGGTTTCATTTATATGGTCAGATGTCTTTTTCTGTATAAGAGACAGTGATCCTCAACTCTGGCCCTCAAGATTCATTTTCCTGCAGAGTTTAGCTCCAACTCTATAATCAAACAAATCTACCTGTGATTTTCTAATGATTCTGAAGACCATGATTAGCATGCTGCTCGGGTGTGTTTGATTATGGTTAGAGCTAAACTCTGCAGGAAAGGGGATCGCGAGACAGAATTTGAGATCCAATGAAGTAGACGGTTTTGGCAACAGCTGCAATGTGGACCAAAAATCAATACTTAGTAAAGTCTGAGTCTCTTAGTCCACTTGTCCTGTTTTTGATCCTTTATTTTCTGTCTTTCCTTCTTTGTACTTTTACACTATCTCAAGGCTTTGGCACATTAGTCATCTAGGCCTGCTGAAACCGTCTCCTCATATAATGCACTCACAAACATTGACTTTTTCACCTTTCACGTTGAGGCAGGCCCTCGTTCTGACTTTTTCATCACTGTCCACGACGGTGTAGCTGCCCTCATCAGCTCCGGTAACCAAATGGAGGTTGACCCTCTTCTCGCCCACAGTGAGGCGGTGCTCGTACTCTTGCGTGGGGATGCCGATCTGGTTGAGAAGCAGCACAGGCGGTTCCTCTGTGGTCTGGTAAACTGGAGTTCGAGCTTCAGGCCTGAACTCAAGCGTGTATGGACCAATCGAAGGGTTGATCGGGATATGATACGTGTCTCCATATTTCACCACAGTCTCTAGTGCACAATCTAGAAGAAAAAAGCATTTTGAAATGCATTAACACACCTATGAGGATGCTGACTGTGCTGCTTTTTTTCAACTACACACTTGGAAACAAAAGTATGAATAATTCTGTGTAATGTTTTAATTGTGATTCAGTGTCTAAATACAAAAATATCAAAATGAATGGTCTCATCTTCTCAGAAGCAGTTAATCCTAACAGCGAATGTTATACTGTATATAAAATAATTCTCAGAATTCATTCTAATATGCTGATTTGTTTCTCAGTTATCATAACCAATTATTATTAGTAACTTATTATCATTTATTAAAAATAATTCTTATTATTATCAATGTTGATGTAAAAGTTTTTGCTGCTTGGTACTTTTTTCAGGATTCTTTGATGAAAAACAGCATTTGTTTGAAATAGAAATCTTTTGTAAAATTATTAATGTCTTTACTGTCGCTTTTGATCAAATTATTTTGTCCATTATTGTGAATTTTTAAACTTAATTATTCCAAACTTTTGATAGTAGTGTATGTATATTCATAACATGTAGTAGGGCTGGACAGTAATTCAATATCAATATGTATCGCGATTATAATTTTTTTCAATAATGGTGATATGATTTTTAGATGCATTTCCGATATACATTAGTGTTTGCCATACATTGATTTATTTGCGGCGTTTGACTTCGTTGAATAAACATAAGCACTGCACATTTCAAAATCAAAACACGGAGCGGGTGTTTTATACAACAACTGGGTTGGTTTTATATGAGTGTATCTCTGAAGGGAAAGGGCTGTCTTCAGAAAAGTTGATGGAATGTTCCTTTTATCTGATAAAGAAGCGTTCATGAGCGGAGCTGATTTGACTAGAGCCGTAAGCTTCAAATATTTGATCCAAAGTACAGCAAAAACAGTCAAATTATATATATATATATAATATATAGATATATATATATATATATATATCTATATATACATATATATATTATATATTTTTTTTACTATTTAAAATAACTGCTTTCTATTTGAATATTTTAAAACAGTAATTTATTCCGGTGATCAAAGCTGAATTTTCAGCATCACTACTCTAGTCTTCAGTGTCACATGATCAGAAATCATTCTAACATGCTGATTGCTGCTTATCAAATATTTAAAACAGCTGAGTCATTTTTTTTTTCAGGATTCCTTGATGAATAGAAAGATCCAAAGATCAGCATTTATCTTAAATGAAAAGCTTTTGTAACATTATACACTAAACCATTCAAAAGCTTAGAGTCAGTATAATTTTTTTTTTAAAGAATTATAGAAATTAATACTTTTATTTATCAAGGATGCATTCAATTAATCAAAAGTGTAAAGACATTTATGTTATAAAATATTTCTATTTCAAATTAATGCTGTTCTTCTGAACTTTTTATTTATCAAAGAAACCTGAAAAAAGTATACTCAGCTGTTTAAACAGTAATAAATGATTTTTGAGCAGCAAATAATATTAGAATATTCCGAGGTCATGTGCATGGAGAATGATGCTAAAGTATCATAGCTTTTATAATAGCATATAGATTTGAAATACAGAATAAATTACCATTTTTAAAATAATTCAAAAAGAAATCAGTTATTTTAAGATAGTAAAAATTAGAAAGGGTACTGTTTTTGCCTTTATTTGGAACAAATAAAGGCAGGCTTGGTGAGCAGAAGAGAATTTTTTAAAAAACATTAAAAATCTTACTGTTCACAAACTTTTGACTGGTAGTGTATGTAATCCTATAGTTTGAAGTTAAAGATATTAATATTAAGGTGAGTTGAGGGGACTCTTATTGACATGATTTCACATTTCTTTTATGAAGGCTAAATACAAAAGGTGAACATTAATTTATTTGTGCTGGGTTTTTTTTTTCTAAAATATTATATGGTTTTATATGAGGTGACATAGATTTGCCAAATTCATTTTTCATAAGTTTGTTAGACAGACATCTGTTGTGGGCGTTCTTGGCAGTTTTAACAAGGATTTATTAAATAGTGTTCATATCGATATCGGAAATTATATCGTATCGACCGAAATTAAGAAATATATCGTCATATAAATTTTGCCCATATCGTCCAGCCCTAACATGTAGTGACCATATAGCATATAGAATTAGCTTTTCATCACTTAAAAAAAAGAATTTTGCTGAGTGAATTCTATCCTGTCATTAATCTATCATGAGATAATCAACTGAGCAAGTAGTTATATCTAGCGTAGGGGGGCAGCCGGCCCACCCCCCCCCCCAACGCTAAGCTTAGTCTGGCAGGTGTCGGTAGTCAAGCGTTGCATAGCTGACTCTAAGAGGATCCCCTGAAACCTTGGTAGAGACGATCAACCTATCTACGCCTTCATGCATATACTCAGGATATCAGTCTTAACCGCAGTTTTTTCGCATTGCTCAATAGCTAATTACACTCCTCCATCCCCAGCTCCTCCTCTCATCCAGTCAGGATTCAGCCTTCTGATTCTCATTTGAATCAGACTAAATCTAAAATGTGTACATAACAATATTGAACTATATACCGAGTTATCTGCAATACATTTATGTTGGTTCTGTTGTGTTTACCCTGGGGGGTTATTGCGGCTCTCCCTGCTCTCATCAGTGCTCGGCTGCATGGATGCGCAGGGAGTTCTTGCCAAGAACAGAACCATACCGCCAAACCAAACCTTATGCGTAGTATCTATCATTTTTTGACGATAGTGGTCCTGACAGAAATAGTGGTATTGTAACTTATACCTCGAACAATGAGAATGATTTGTCTGGCATCAGCCGGGGTCGCAGAATTCTTCACCACATACGTGCCCTCATCCTCCTCGCCCACATCCTCCAGGATCAAATGGCTGATGTGAACGTTGCCCGTGGTATGGCTCTGAAGCCAGCCGTTTTCCCTCCCGCAGGGACACCGCCCGTAACAACGATCCCCTTCGCATTGAGGCCCACCTATGTTGTCTAACAGCCGGCACGGGCCTCGTGACCATCACTCTCCAAAAGAAAGCAGTGCCGGGGTTCGCGAGCTTTAGCGCGAAGTGCGCGGCGCCCGCGCGTCCCTTATTTGACCCCAGACACCTTGACCAAAAACCTCCACTCCCACATCAGTACCTTACGTGCACTCTATCTTACAGTCTCCTTACCGTCCGAGACTGCACTGTGCGTTAGTTTGTTCCGTTTTTTTGTGACTCCCGCGCGACCTTTTGTGGTTGATTAACCCGCCCGTCTCTCTTCCGTCCCCCCCCCCATTCTCGACAAGCCCGTGGCACTCTGTGCGTGCGCGCCCCCTTTTCCATCCCCCCGCCTATTGTTTGTTCGTCAAGCCCCTGGGGGACTTGACAGTTCCCGGTGTCTCAGGTTGGTATGCGCTAGATCACCGGGTTGCCGATACCGCTCCTTTCTTTTTGTTTTCAATTATGTGAAACAATTAGTCTATATCCTTTAACGCAGCAATTCCCTTTCATGGTTGACTGACCACACTGTACACAACCATGAACCTTAGCCGCCAATCCCCGGATCCTCGCGGCCGCCATCGTGTCTACTCCCCCTCCGAAGTCGGGTGTGTCCTGTTCCAGACTAGCTTTTGCGTGGTACAGCCCTCCACCCTACACAGTACCAAGCTACAACAACACCATCCCGAAGTGACTCTTGTATTGAAATTCTTTTTTTGTTGTTTTGTTCCCCGGTTCTTGCATTCCGCGTGCCCTGCCCCTCAATGCGTGATCAGTGGAACTGTTATTTTTTTTTTGTTTTCCCCTCCGTAGCCATGTTCGCCCCCTGTTCACGTGTCTACCTCGGATCTATATCCTGTTCCGCCTGCCCCGTGTTTTGCTGCCCGTGCCCCCCGTCCCCGTGTTGCTAGGGCGGCCCGTGCAACAATAAGACCGGCTCTGGCCTAAATCGCTGATCGGGACTCCCCACCGCGAGCTGACGCCGGACACGCAGGATGACAAGGAGGACAAAGTAAAAAATAAAGTGATTATCCTAGCATGACCGGCGCCTCCTCCCAGGAGAGCGGGCTGCTCTGTGCATTATAATATGTACCGGTGCTCTCCTAAATTACGCCTGTGAGTGGAACCGATTGGCCGTTATTGTACCGTTCTTCACCTACCTGTGTACTCTGATGGCTTCTGTTTCGCCTACTAAAATCACTGCGCACAGACTGAGTGTTAAGTCGTTGGTGCTTTCCTTGTGATGATTTTGGCTCAAATTTCACA
>JADLZN010000664.1:0-30904 GCA_018155175.1 Sinocyclocheilus anophthalmus | reverse complement strand
CAGCTCATCTGCATTTTTTTTGGTCTCTTGTTTCTCATTTTCCTCTTAGCAATACCCATAGATTCTCTATGGGGTTCAGGTTAGGCGAGTTTGCTGGCCAATCAAGCAGTTACACCATGGTCATTGAACCAGCTTTTTGTACCTTTGGCAGTGTGGGCAGGTGCAAGTCCTGCTGGAAAATGATATCAGCATCTCCATAAAGCTTGTCAGTAGAAGGAAGCATGAAGTGCTCTAAAAATTTTTTGGTAGATGGCTGCGTTGACTGTGGACTTCAGAAAACACAGTGGACCAACACCAGCAGATGACATGGCAGCCCAAATCATCACTGACTGTGGAAACTTCACACTGGACTTCAAGCAACATGGTTTCTGTGCCTCTCCACTCTTCCTCCAGACTCTGGGACCTTGATTTCCAAATGAAATGCAAAATTTACTTTGATCTGAAAAGAGGAATTTGGACCACTGTGTTTTCTGAAGTCCACAGTAAACACAGCCATCTACCAGGAAATTTTAGAGCACTTCATGCTTCCTTCTGCTGACAAGCTTTATGGAGATGCTGATTTCATTTTCCTCACGGACTTGGGTACCTGTCCACACTGTCCAAAAGCTGGTGCAATGACCATGGTGTTACTGTGCTTGATTGGCCTGCAAACTCGCCTGACCTGAACCCCATAGAGAATCTATGGAGTATTGTCAAGAGGAAGATGAGAGACACCAGACCCAACAATGCAGATGACCTGAAGGCCGCTATCAAAGCAACCTGGGCTTCCATTACACCTGAGCAGTGCCACAAACTGATCACCTCCATGCCACGCTGAATTGAGGAGTAATTAAAGGAGCCCCTACCAAGTATTGAGTAAATGTACAGTAAATGAACATACTTTCCAGAAGGACAACAATTCACTAAAAATGTTTTTTTTAATTGGTCTTATGAAGTATTCTAATTTGTTGAGATAGTGAATTGGTGGGTTTTTGTGAAATGTGAGCCAAATTCATCCCAATTAAAAGAACCAAAGACTTAAACTACTTCAGTCTGTGTGCATAGAATTGATTAAATACACGAGTTTCACAATTTGAGTTGAATTACTGAAATAAATGAACTTATCCACGACATTCTAATTTATTGAGATGCACCTGTATGTTTATGTGTATGTGTTCTTAACTCAATAGAACTCTTAACTCACAAGACAAACACAAAGGAGCATTTCCTGCTTTCAAAAGCACCAATGGTCTGAATATACAGGCTCTAAAAATATATGCCTTTTTGCTGACAACAAAAACGCACCTAACAGTTAATAGTGAATGTGTTTTATGGAGAAAGAGAGTGTGCAAGAAAGAGAGTGTGCAAGTTTTCCTTCTCTGCAGCACTAACAATATGAAAGGACTATTAGGAATGATGCCATGTCAAACAGCCAACTGTGCACTTTCAGTCTAACATCTTATGATAAATGATGCTGCAAATGTTGCCCTTGTGAAACAAAGCAATTTAGAAAACTATGCAAATGAAAAGCTATTTGTTGTACCAACATTATAGAAATACAGTTACCTGAGCACAGGAGCGTGCTAATTACTGCCACACACGTGATGCCCATTTAAGCTGGATATCTGTGTAAAAAAATTGTGAAGAAAAGTGTGAGCACTGAAACACAACATGAACAATCAAAACTCTTATCTGAGAAGATATATGAAGAAATAACACTTAGCCTACCTCTGATACCTAATGTGGCACATAAAATACGCCATTTTTAAAGGGGTCATATGATGCGATTTCAAGTTTTCCTTTCTCTTTGGAGTGTTACAAGCTCTTGGTGCATAAAGAAGATCTGTAAAGTTGCAAAGCCTAAAGTCTCAAATCCAAAGAGATATTCTTTATAAAAGTTAAGAGTCAGCCACGCCTACCTAAAACGGCTCATTCTAACACGCCCCCACATATCATCACTATGTGAAATATTACATAATGCGATTTCAATTTTTCCTTCTCTTTGAAGTGTTACAAGCTCTTCGTGCATAGATAAGATCCCTGAAGCTGCAAAGACTAAAGTCTCAAAACCAATGAGATATTCTTTATCAAAGTTAAGACTCTGCCACGCCCCCCTAAAACGGCTCGTTCTAACACGCCCCCACATATCTACCTCACTATGTGGAAATATTTGCATAATGCCGCCCAAATGTGCACGCAAAGAAAGAAGGTGTGGTTTCAGTAACCGCAGTTAGTGTTGAAGCAGCATGACAGGGAGACGCTGTGTGTTTCTAGGCGAAAGTAAAAGCACTTTATTTGGCCTTCCGAAGTAGATGCATTTAGGAATCTTTAAGATTTCTTACAACAGAACAGCAATGCATTTTATAGACGACCATTTCGTGAACCTGGGAGAGGAGGTAATTCTGACTTTGCTATTCGCTTCTGAATCAGCTACTGTTTTGTTATTAGTTTAAGTATTTGCTATTGACTGTTCAAATGCAGAGTTTTGCGCATCGTGTGTGTGTGTGAGCGAGCGAGAGAGAGAGAGAGAGAGATGCGAGAGAAGAGACTCGAGAGAGAGAGAAAGAGAGGGGGTCACATCACAGTGGAGTCAGCTGTCTTAAGTACTGCAAACACATACCAGCTTCATCACTGTGTCTGTCACGCGACTCTGTTCCCCTTTCGGGCTCTGTCTTTACATTTATTTTGAAAGATGAAGTTCGCGATTATGGTAAGGGGCGTTACATTTCCGACGAGTGCTTGTGGTGTTCGGCCAATCACAATGCACTGGGTCAGCTGGCCAATCAGAGCAGACTGCGCTTGTCGGAAGGAGGGACTTTGTAGAAAACTAAGCGTTTGAGAGAGGCGGGGCATAGAGGACCTACAATAATGTACAGTATTTGAAAAATAATGTGTTTTTTGAACATTAAAGCATGTCAACATATTCTGTTACACCAAATACACAAAATAATGATCTTTAAAAAAGCACCATATGACCCCTTTAAATGTTAAATGATGGTAATCTAAATGTAAAAACTAATCCAATATAGCTCTACAGAAGAGAACGCCATTTTACCAAGATGCTTTGTAAGTATTTCTTGCCTTGTTTGTGCAGTGGATTGGAATCAGATTGCCCTGAACATTAGGGTGGATTGGCTCAGGGATGCTCTCATTTGAAGCTGGAGGCTGCGGAGAGAGAATGGCAGTGTATTATAATTCCAATATTAAGGTAAATGTTGCCTCGGGCTAACAAAAATTGTTCGCATGCACCTGGTGTATATGGCAAACAAGTAGGTTAATATTGATGGCATGATCGTGAATCAAAATTTTGGATAACTCACCCGTGGCCTGAAGTTCGCCCAATCCCCCCCCTAAAAAATTTGAAGTGGGTTTTTAACTATGAGGCAGGGTTTGCCTTCTTTAAAGCCGAATTTGTCATCTTTCTTTCCTGAGCAATCCTTCAGCCACTCTCTATCGAAGCGGCAGGCCTTCCTCACACCTTCATCGCTCTCCAGCTCTCCACGCTCCATGTAGGTTTGGGGTTTCACTGAACATGAAACGCATTAAACCTTATTTACTGACTAATACAACTGTATTTGCTTGTCATTAAAACAACAGTGCACGGGCATGCAGGACAGCAAAATGGGTCAAATAAAGCCCTAATTGTCTACCTAAGAAGTGGCTAAAACATAAACTGTTGACTTGTGAATGAAGATCATATGACACAGAGTTGAATGATGTAGGATTTCACTTCCAGCTGACCTAATAATACAGCTAAAAGCTTGGGTTTATTGAGACACATATAGCTTAAAGATCATCTTAGAACGTGTACCTCCACAGTCTTCAAATTTGCTTTCATCGTTCTGGTTTTCCCTGTCGTATGTTTTTAAAAACTCCTTAATATGATCCACATATGCATTGTAAGTCTTATTATCGTTCATGGAGAAGATGATTTCTGCTTTGTCCGGGCGTGGGGAGTGTGATAAGCCTGTAAGTAAAGCAGAAAGGTTAAATGTGGCCCAACACCTGGTGTTAACCATAAAAACAAACATTTAGAAGAGTGATTTTCCCTCCAGCTACGAGAGCGGAGAATGCCTGGTCCATTCATTGTCATGGAAGTTTGCTATTCAGATTCCCAGCTTGGCAGTAATTTTCCACCGGCTCCAAAGCATGGCCAAAGCGGGGCGTGGCGTGAGCAGAGCCAGCAGAGGAGAACAAGCAAACGCAAACTTTATATTGTGTTTAATACCAGTTTTGGTTTCAACAGACTGGTAATGACCTTCCGTGCATGTGCTGCAGCTGATCCAAAAGAGGAGCTTCTGGCTTGTTGCTCATGGGAAATGTACGTGGACATTGTTTAATACACTTTTAAGACTCCGGTTTGAGCCTGTGAGAGTCTCCCAGCCTTCCCCCTCCTCCTCTCCACAACCTCACGTGCTTCTGTCACACAATGGAAACTTTTAGCCCCTGAGAGGGAGGCGGGACTTAAACGCAGGCATCGTGTTTTTTCTATGTCCGGCCTCCTTTGCAGCAAATAGCTGCACACCATGGTGATCTCCACTTCATTCCTACTCGTGTTGTTTCTTTTTAGACTTCAAGGGCCGCCTCTCTTAAAGGGGAAATGGTTCTTCTTGGCAGATGCGTTTATGTTCCAGGCCTTAACGAAGACAGATAAATGCAATGCCAAGGCGGGAGTGTGCACTATGCAAACATTCACTGGCATGGCTGGTGTGGCGAATGGTTGGCAGTGGAGTAACAAGCAACCTAACAGGGATTATGGAAACTGCAGTGTACAATGCTCTCCACTGTTCCTTTTTTTTCTGTTTTTAATTGAAAAACATTCTTGTTTGTGCAAAACAAGCTTAGCCATAAACTCTGATCCAGTTGTAAACTACTTTAAAGGTATGTTTGAGTGCTGATACCACCAACCCTGACTGAAATACTACAAGACATACCAGTTCAAAGCCATGCAAAGTGTGTAGATGCGGAACAACTATGCTTTAAGTACCCAAACGGGAAGCCTCACCAGACTAGCCGGGAGTGTGAAGGTCAAAATGGCTTTCTGTGTGTCTCTCTCCTTCTCCTCCGCCACCTCCACCCTCTCTCTCTGAGATCAGACAGATCTTTAGAGCTGCCGAAATGTCACAGGGTTTGCAGAAACAAAATTGACTTCCAGCAGTATGGAACAGTTCGAGCGTGTGTATACGAGAATGTCCCCAAAACAGGTTGTTCTTTCCATTTTTCCATATCGTTGCCAAAGAATAACATGTAATGTTCCTGCTGCTTCAATTACTTGCAAAAGCAAGTAAGGCAAGGCCTCTTGTGAATCTTGTCAACCAGGTAACAAACAAATCTCAGAGTTTCAAGTGCACTTTAAAAGGAGGTTTACCACATAACTGTAATGCAGAACAAGACATAAAAACATTGTTCATATTGTGTAATGAGATGGCTTCCATGTTAGTCAAAATCATTAGCTACACAACACTGTCAACATATCGTACTTCTCAAAAATCCTGCCAGTCAAAACAACTTTTAAAGTACATGTAGTTCATTCTGTATCTCTTCGGTTTGGTGATTCATTCTCACAGCGTTTATGTACAAATAGTACCCAACCTCTGAACACTTTTGGGCATGTATTATCTTTGACATCAATGAATTTGGTTCATTACCTGGGGGTGCAACCCTGTCCTGGTATGTGGGCTTGAAGTTGCTGAGAGTCATGAGCATGGCCTGGATGGTGCCAATAAAAATTCCAGCCAAGCAGCCATAGAAGATTACGTAGAAGATGAAGATTTTGACTGCAAAGAAAAATATATAGCATGAAACAACGGGATGTTTCAGAGCATATACAAGAAAATGAGTCATGACATTGAGTTTCCACAAACAGTGCTTATGTAAAAGTGCTTAAATGTATCCACATTC
This sequence comes from Sinocyclocheilus anophthalmus, assembly GCA_018155175.1. Lineage (NCBI taxonomy): Eukaryota > Metazoa > Chordata > Actinopteri > Cypriniformes > Cyprinidae > Sinocyclocheilus > Sinocyclocheilus anophthalmus. Next base: position 25,024 of record JADLZN010000664.1, on the reverse strand, counting down.
AGTCTGTACATTCAGTATGTACAAAAATTGAGAATTTCAAGTATGCATGAATAAAATGTCCCTCTATTTTCAAAATGCATGTTATTGATCTTATTATGAATTTGATTTAATCCAGGCGAGTTTATTATATTTTATACCAATAATTTTTAATCAAAATGTCATAACTCGATCTTCCAGCGAAATTACGAATTTCTCTAATTAATTTGTGCGGTTAAACTCCACCTCTTTTTTTTTTTACAATCATCTGCAAGTTTGCTTTCATATCTGCTTCCATCCAAACAGCAATTAATGGATAAATCCAATTCCCAACCCAACACTTTTTTCTTATTTGATAATACATAACATTTCACTCAGATGCACATTTAGAAGAAAAGATCTCTCGCTACTTTAGTTTCACCGTGACTTTAAAGTGACAGAGCACCACAGACTAAACAGTCTGAACTACTAAGAATAAAGAGTAGCTAGTCAGCTGTCTTATGAGACACTCCTGTAACTCATGAAAATCAAAATTAAAATGATATTATTATATAAATGAATTCACAATTCTCTTTTTTCAGATCATTTATCTGATACACACTGATTGAGTCTTTAATTCAGTGTTATTGATCATATTTTTTTTTCCAAACCATTGTGCATCTTCGGTCCCCATCCACACAGCGAGCATACATTTTGTATTGTATAGGCGTTTCGTCCACACGGTTCCGGCGTTTTGGGAGAGTGAAACCGGTATTTTTTTAAACCGGGTCCCAGAGTAGATAAATCTGAAAACGCCGCCCTTGATTTTCCGAGTGGATAGCGAGTCCATATATTTTCTGAAACATGATGTCATCAGCCCACATCTCGCCCCTAGTCAGACACCGCTACGTCACATACGAGCGGCAACCTCCCGCCCTCTCTCGTGAAGCCAACACGAAAGCGACTTAAACTGTAATTCATCAACTGCCGCTATAGACTGGCTCCAAAAGGGAGTCAGTCCCGTAGACTCCTCATGTTAAAATGCCCAACTTTAAAGCAGAAAAAAACATGTTTACAGCCTGGCTAAAAAAATGATTTTGGTCTATATCGCTAATTTTGCCCTTCATGACAACGGTGAGGGGGGTGAATTTTTTTATAACTCCTCCGTTTAAATTATATTAAGCCTTAAGTTCTGCATAATTAAGGGCGTGGCCACTTGAGTGACAGGTGGTTGCCGCTGCTGTCACCACTGTCGAGCTAGGTGGGCATGGTTTCAGCAGTCAGCTCCCGCCTCTTTGCCCATTTTTTTTGATTATCCGGGAGTGACGCGCTGTGACGCGCTGCCAAGATGGCGACGGTTGGCTCCGCCTACTTTAGGCTTCAAAACACTCGTCAGAAGTCCCTCCAGTTACGTCACGGACACTACGTCCATTTTTTTATACAGTCTATGGTCACATAACAGCAACAATAACATGAAGAAATACTGAACGATTTTCTTTTTATTAACTAACATTAACAAAGATAAATACTGTAATGTTCATGTTAGTGTTGTGATACCGCGTGTAAGGTTTATGTGCATAGTCCAAGTCTTCTTCTCCGTTTTTTTAGTGTATCTCTGTGGCAGAATTACAGTGCCACATACTTGTCTGGCATGTATACTATGTTGTTTTGTGTCGGTTTTGTTGTTTCGTGTGGACGCAGATATTTCTTAAGACGAGGGGGAAAAAAAGATTGGATAGGGAATGCTCTGGCTTCATGTGGACGTAGCCTTAGGCCCTCTTAATTTTCCAAGCTGAGAAAGCCTTTTGAGCCCAGCCATTTCATGCAAAGTTGCTAGTAATTGTGAAACAACCCAAACTTTCCTGACTGAATTAACAGCGACAACAGCTTCAGTCAAACTCGCACATTACTCATAACACTAGCTCCCAGAACTCACATGTCCCTGTGAATAACATTCCTGTCTGTCAGCTACTGTGCCAGTCCGTGGACTTCATTGAAAGCGGCCCCCAACAACCACTTCAAACTAGTCCCCACCAAACACAAGGGTCAGTTTGTGCGTGAGTGGATGACGGAGTTATCCTTCCTTTCCTTCTGCCCTGGCAATAAAACCTTTGTCGCCTCTTAAATCTACAGGAAACACATTCAAGTTTGAATACAGTCCCACAAACAATGGTTTCACGTGTTGCAGTCTCAGTGTGGGCAGAGAAAGAAGCTTGTCCCTGAGGGTATACATAATAAGATGTGTGTTTTAAACTCCTATGATGCTTTAAAAGCTTATTAAGCCCACATTCAGAAAGATAGAGATTAAGGATGCTAACAGTAAACGTTAACAATACAGCAGCTATTAACTATGCCCTTCAGTCTCTCTTAGTTCTCACTGGTTTCACTAAAATAAGTAAATAGTGTAAAGCAATACATGTTGGTGAGTCATGCAGTTTTCATTCAAAGTATTTGGGGGCAGCACCTTGACATAATAAAACGTTCCATAAATAACTATGGAAACAGGATGTTAAATAGATTCAACAAAGTCAAAAGCTCCTCTGTAAATCAATAATAAGAGTTTTAATGAAATCATATGCGTCAGTGAAAACGCTTCCTTCTATTGCTTGCCCCCACTTACTTTCTCAACTCGTATGGTTTGTTTGGATTGCGTTTGCAAAATTTTTCCACCTATATTTTAAGTCTTTGATTTTAAAAGCACTTTACGAAACTTGCCGCAGTCATTTCTGTTAATTTTAAAGTGAAACTTCAAGCACACAGAGAGAGTCTAAGTTAGCTGGCTAAGCTACATGTGACTGGCTCCCTCATGTCATTCAACCCAAACCTCAACCAAGACATTTCCCTTCGTTTCACTGCGTAACTACGCGTTTTAAACAACTTACTGAGTCTTAATAAATATTAAAGCATTTTATTATAACGTATGGTTACTGGATAATGTAACTTTTTAACAACCGGCATTTGCAAGAAGTAAATGTAAACACAACTTAATCTTGCATCAGGAGGGCAGCGATAAACACAAATGTTAAAAACTGATAAAACTATCAGCTTCGGACGGTTTCCCGTTTTAAAACCATACATTCAGCTGAGACACTCATGTAATGCATATTTACAAAGCAAGCAGGAGAAGAGGAATCAGTATATCTGTATAACCAATTATTACTATTACATTATCACTAACTGTAGGCCATAAACTACACAGACCAAATTACTTTGAGTCACCTTGAGGACAGAAAATAGGTATTTAGTCACCTGCACAAACATGTTCATGTCATTTGTTTGTGACTGACACTTGCAGCTTTTATGTAATTTGACACTTCACTGTAAAAATATTGTTTTCATCCATCTTACAATAATTATACTTAATTATAATAATTGTATCTGTTGGTGTTTCTACTCGATGTTCTTTAGTGATTGACAGACGTAAAATGATCCGATCACTGGATGTTGTAACTTTAAACCATTTTGATTCCAACTAAGCAGCCATTAAACTTACATTTTTGAAAATATTATCAAATTGTCCTTCAACTACTGCTAGTCTACTGGCCATTTCAGATGAGTGACGGTCTCTTCCTAAACAAAAATAATACCCGTATGACGACCTTCAGAATGACCTTTTCGTTTTAAAACACCTCCAGCACGGAACCAAACTTTAACACATAATTGAACAATCGATCAAATATTAAAAACAGTTTGTGTAAAGCATTGTTTTCATCTTTTTCCATTCAGTTGCCATTTTCACCACCTTCTGGTTCATTACGCGCATTATTCACTGAGCAGTTCGTCTATTACATGACCATAACTAGTTTCTATCGGCACACTCTATGCACTAGAACACCGCTTATCCGTTTGCTTAAATGTATACGAGAATATTTTTCTTTTAATATGATAATCTGATTATAATAGCAAGCCGCCACCGCGAGGTGTTTTTCACTTCGAAAACGAAAGTCACGACTCGGTCACAGATCAAACAGGTGTTGAGCTTTTTCCAAAGTCAGGAAACACGCTGTAGCCGTTTCTCCTGTCTTTAACGCTGAGACGTATCAATATTAACATCGAATACAGGAGAAAAACGAGTTTAATCCAAGAGAAGAAGCGCTAATGAAACAATCGTGAGAACACTTACACCAACTGCCGCCTGTGCGTCCTAAAAATTCCTTCTTTTCAGAATTCCAGATAAAGGTCTTCCATCCACCATCACCATCTTTATTTGCAGACATTTTGGGTATTTAGTTCCCTTTTTGGTGGTGTTTGAGCGGGCCTTATGGACTTCACAGCGATGTTGCCCCCTTTCTAAATCTTGTAAAAAAAGGACAAACTCGTACCCGGTACCTTTGCTTCGACTCACTCACTATATAGTGCTGGCTTGGCTCCGCCCATCGGCTCTTTTAATAAGTTACCTTCAAAAGAAGGAGGGCAGATTCGGACCAATCACAGACCGACTTGCTTTTGCGTAACAACTCGTAAACGGGGGTGGAATTCATGCTTGCATGAGCAGTTCAGTGCTGTTTCTTTCAAACTCTGAACTGTGTTCTTTACCTCAAAATGACAGATTGTCTTGTCTTAATACCATAAAATCATGTAATATGTAAATCCACCTGTATATCTGACTGCTTGAATGACAATAAAGTACAAAGGTGCTACCATGATTTTTTTGTCATGAGGTTTTTTGAACATGTACCACAGTAGTACCATGTTATTCTTGGAAGTGCCTTACCATTTAAGGTTTACCAATAAGGATTACCATATAAACACCACGATATATGAATTTCATATCAAAATACTATGGTACTGCTGTGGGAAACCATCACTGCACCATGGTACTGCCAATTTAAAGTACTTTTTGTAAGGAGATAAGTTGTTGTTGTAAGAAGTTAATCAGAAAACAGTTTAAGTGATCAAAATACTTTAATAAGATAAATATAATTTACTCATGTAGCATTCATGTAAGTACAGATGGCGCTATGATACAAAGCACATTTTCTTCACTTTGGAGGTTTTCATTCGGTGATAGAGATCAAATGTGTATGGACATAAATGTGTGTGTGTATGTTGTTAAGGGGAGGAAACGTTTTCTCGATGACCTGTGGAAGATTCAAGTTCAAGTATGTGATCTGTGCTCCATTCAAGGTCATTTGTGGGAGGCAACAGCAGCAGAGCGGTGAACCCACCTACACCAAGCCTGTACACATTCACTGAGCCATAGAGTCTCTCGGTCTCTCAATAGGGTATTTGAGAATATATGTCATTTCACTCGCTTTTCATAAATCATAGACGAGCTCCAACAAGTGTCAATCCTTGCAGGTATTAAATCCTGCACACTGGGATTACTGGTTCTCTCTGTGGGTTTGGGGGTTTGTTTGACCCCAAAACCGCCATACATTACAATTATATTGAATTAATCAGGTAAATATGAATGTGCAAGTAATACAAAAATGTGATGTTTAAACAGTGTATGCTTAAATTGCAGCATCTATTAATAAATCATCAGCAGATAGGTGCATGTATTGTTGTTATGGGTGTGGAGCTTCAAACATGTGCACACAGGTGCTTCAACTGCGGGCCTCCTGTAATCCATATAATTCCTTTCACTGCCATAAATTTAATTATGGCTTTTGAAGCATAGCCCAAAGGACTTTCACTGAGAAAAGAATAAATGCGTCATCTCTGAACTTCTATTATAATGGTAAAAGTTGTGAATAAGCTAAAATAATTGATAGGTTAATATAACATCCTTATTCCCATACATTTCCATTTGTAATTTTAAAAGAGTTATTAACCAAAAATGTAGGTCTAAATTTCATGCATTTTTTTTGTTCTGTGGAACACAAAATATATTTTGAAAAATGTTTCCATCTTGTTTGTCCAGGCAACGATAGTCCAGGGTCCAGGTTATTATAGCTACCTAATTATATAAGAATCCTAACTAAAACTGAAACAAATTTTAAACCCCAAGCAGTTAAAATTAAAATGTAAAAAAATTGATAAAAATAAAAACTATAGTAGTAACAAATATAATAGTACCTCAGTTATACTAAAATAACACTGGTGGGGTCCAAAACAACATTGAACCCCACTGACTTTCATTGCATGGACAAAAAGATCCAGTTTGTGTGTATGTGTGTGTGTTCTGCAGAAAAATGAAATGCAAAACGGTTTGGAATGACGTAAGTCATTCCAAAGTCATTCCAAATGATGCAAAAATTTACTTGAGAAGATCATTTACCTGACATAAACATCAACAAATTTCTGCTGATGCTTCCTGGCTAGTATAAGGCTCTGTATTTACATAGATCCGGCTATTGGCAAGTCCGGGAGGTGCTGCATTCCAGTATAGATTGCTGAATGTGGCATGTGCGTGAACTGCCAGACCCCAGTTCATCAACAATGTCATACCTGTGCAACGGCACGGAAAGATGGCATGCTTCTTGAACAGAAAGCAGACATGTTCGTCTGTTCCCCGTCCTTTTGACACTAAGTAAACTCTGCCATTACTTTCAACTTCAAAACAATTCTTTACAAGCTGAGGTGTAGATAGTGTGTTGAGCCCTTTGATGCCTATTCTTAGTCGTAGCTTTTTTCAGTGCCCTTTTTCTCACAGCCAGTGCATCATCGAGCACCAGGAGTGTTTTCTTGATTTGTGCAGAACACAGTTGTGATCCAATTAAATATATCTTGCCTGATAGTCTCAAAGGCTGCCTGGAGCTATTGACGTTTTGAAAAGCATGACGTTTGTGGCCTCTTTTGTGTTTATCTTAGTAATGACACTGGTTCACATTGCCAGTAGAGAGTATATGGATGGTGATAAGGGTTTTTCCCCTGGCCTCTAATGTGCCTGGGATGGATATCTCTCAACCTCAGATGACAGCGGTGCGCACTGCAGTGACAGCAGTGTCAAAATTCAATCGTGTAGATGTAAGAGTTACAGTAAATGACAAAATGGAGGGTGACCGAGCTTTGTAATGTTGTTATTTGTGCTTATAGTGCATCATTAGTTTTCCAAGGTAATTAGCTGTCATGAGCTCAACAGTTATAGAATGAGAGAATTAAGACTCAGAAAGAGTTCTGTATTTGGCATACTTTTTAAATATACTTTTTCCTTATAGGTCAAACATTGCATCATGATTGTGTTTTGGTGGAGCAGAAGATGTGTCATACCACCTCTGTGTCATATTTACATAGAGCCTTTGCTCTGGAATGCAACTCCAGGCTGGAAAAGGAAACATTTTGTATATTCTAAAGACTAAGAATAATAAAATGACCACATTTATCCTCTCAGAGTAGCACATCTAGAGTGTTTAAATCACTAGTTGCTCCACTGATGATGAGTAGGGTTTGTGTAAGTGAACTGAAACTGTCTTTGTCTAGTGTAAAACAGTGAGGGGAATATTGTATCTTCTTATTATTTTCTGTACACACGATAAACAATCAAGCTGGTTATAACCTCTGAACTTTATTTTTTGTTCACAATTATTTATATTGAATTAAGAAAAATCTAAAAATGTATTGTGCACATTAAAAATGCACTTATTTGATAAAGCAATCATATTCACAAAGTGAGAATAGCTATAGCACAAAACTTTTTATCATTGCCCTTGTGGAAAACATGATACTTTTTTTCAGGATTCTTTGATGAAGAGACAGAACAGCCTATTTATGTCTTTATTGTAACTTTTGATCAATTGAATTAATCCTTGCTGAGAAAAGTATAAATTTATTTTGAAAAAATCTTATTGACCCCAGATATTTGAATTTAATTTACTTATAGGACTTGATGTATTTGTGTAGGTTACCATGCCTTAAAGCACTGGCTTGTCTAATGAAGTCATTTATTTATTTATTCAGAACTTTCTCATTTATTCTGGGCTGCTTTGTTTACTGCTGCGTGTTTCATCTGCAGCCACATTAGGACACAGTATGAGTGCAGCCCTGTAGTCAGGATGGCCTTTATAATGAGTCATATAGGGAGAAGTAATGTGCACGTACCAGTCTCTCTGTATACTGAAGTCCTCTAAAAACAAATTACGCCTAATTGCTTTATGCATGAGTTGCACCAAAGTTGATACAAACTGGGTCTAGAGGCTTCCATTTGAAAGTCTGGGATTCAAAATGGAAATAAATATAATGTTTTGGGATTTGAAAAAGAACAACAAACCCATATGGGTTAAAATTAAGCAATTCTTGTTAATTTGTTAATTTAATATGGAAGCTTGTTTTCAACACAGGAGATAAATAACTGTAACTGTGATTTTTTTCCTTTTTCTCACAATTATGTTTATATCTCACAATTGTGTCTGGTTTATGACAAAGAAAGTCACAATTAAAGTCACAATTTTTTTCCATGGTAAAAAACTGTAAACTCATTCGTACAAAAAAAAAGGGGGGGGGGGGAATTAGAATTATAAGATATGAACTCAGAATTGCAAATACAGAAATCAGAATTTTGAGTTCATACAACATATTTACTTTTTGAAAAATCATATTTAATTAAAAAAATTAAAAATAAGGAAGAAGAAGCAGCACATTGTATATCAGTATTCTCACAACTAACCTAGATGTTGTGCAAACTGAGCATAGCAGGAAGCTTTTAGGTGTCACTAATGTAGATGTAGTTTCTGTCACGTACATTTATCCTTTATACACTCTCTCGCCTCATGTTTCTGCCAGGTCGTACTGGAGCCAGCAGGTCAGCGGGGTGCCTGAGCTCATCTCTCCACACACAATTAGAGATTAGAGATCTAGGAAGTGATGAAGAGACAATCAACCCAGCTCAGGCTCCCAGTGAGGGACACAGCCTGAGGGAAGTGTGGGCCAGACTGACTGCATAATCAATAACCCTCCTGCTCCAAAAATGGCACGCTATTTGCTGTATGTGCTGTGCTATGCTATTTACCATCACTTATTTTTAAATAATGTGTGCATTTATGTGTGAGCTTGCAATTGATGCTGATGCGATTAACCTTATGTTATGTGAATGCACTGTGCCATGTAAATACTGTAAAAGTATGCAGGCTACTGTTGCAAATGAATCTGTTTTTGTTGTTATACATGCATCTGAGTATAATGAAATAAGAAACTGAAAGCATATAAGCACACCTGTCCGTTTTCTCTCAAAGATTATCCACCATCTGATAAACTTTGTGTAAGTGAGGAGAGTGATTCACACAAAGCTAATGTAACATCATATTAAGGGTGAGCAGATTTTGTGAGCAGGTTATGGATATTCAGTCACATTGAATCAGAAAATCAACACAAACTGTGTCACTATAAATCACTGGAAGTTAAACAAAAAATCTTCTCATTTGGCAGATAGGCTCGCTTAACTTCACAGGCTCACAGGCTGCTCCACAGTGACATGTGAGAGAAACAAAAGTCAATATTGTGCTTTCAAAAGAGCTAGTAAAACGATTGGTCTTGACGTGGAGGTAACCCACACCCCTCTGTGGTGTAAGCCACCAATAGGTGGAGACCACATAGACTCCACCCTTAAATGGTGGCTGTTTTAATATAGCGCTCTAGTCACCCATCCATGTGAGATCCCTAGTAGTGACATGCTCACTGAAGGTCAGTGAGACAGAGGATATCACAAGGTCATAGTAATCAATGGAGAGGAGTGAATGAAAGTGCATCTGAAAGACCACTGTCAATTCTTTCAGCACTAAAGCTAAACCTTGGTGATTAGTACATACCATACTAATTCTATAATTTATCAGGTTTCGAAAACATAATTAATTGCAGGAGCATTAAAAGTATCTATAAAAAATAAATTAATAATAGTGATAATAATATTATTGCACTTTCTTTATATATTTTTAAATAAAATAATAGAAAGAAATCTAAATTGTGATAATACTATTATATTTTCAAATAAAAAGGGAGTATTAAACAAAAATACAATTATTTTATAGTAAACTTTTTTTAAAAAGCTATTATTTACCTTTTCAAATATGAATTTTCATCATTTTCAAACTTCAGCAAGCTTTTAATTTGGCGGGTTGCTGGCAAGTCAGTAAATTAAATATCACCGTTTTGCATTGTGCTTTGAAAACGCCATCAATATGCTACATTTCTTATTATTATCATTTTCATGACATTTCTTATTAATGTTGGTAACCAAACAGTTTTGGTACCCATTGACTTCCATTGTAATACATAGGAAAAATTCAGTTACCAACATCTTAAAAAATTATTTCTTTTGTGCGCAACAGAAAAAATGAAATTCATTCAGGTTTGGAACAACCTGAGGCTGAGTAAATAATGAAAACATTTTCATTCTTGGGTGAGCTATGCCTTTGAAGTGTCCTTGCTAAATAAAGCACAAAAAACCTACTGACTGCAAACTTTTGAATAGCAGTGTATTAAAAATAATGTACACTCACACGAAATGGTATTTAGTCATATCAGTAGGATAATAAAAGCTGGATGGGGTCAGGTTAAGGCTACATGGTATACAGATTCATCTACTGGGCATGCACACATCAGTATAGCATAATTTTTGTAACACTGTACAACAATAACTGTTTTTGCATTATTGTAAGGAGTAGGAGTAGACATTAATAATACACAATCTAACAGGTAGAACATTTTATTTATTGTTAGCTTCCGGTTTTAGCTGTGTCTCTACTACCCACAACCATGGGGTCGCTGCATGATGGCAGCCATGTTGGGGTCACATGACCAGCCATATACTTTTATCAGACCACTGTTATCAGACACTTTGACTGGTAGAATTGATCATACTAACATACAATATTGCAAAAATAGTAAGCTTAGTATGTCATTCCAGATTCAGCCAACCATTTACAAAAACAAAACAATCACTGTTAACTGTGAGGTACATTTTCATTTTCAGCAGACACTTTTATCCAGAGCGACTTACAAATGAGGAACTTCAAAAAGCAATTTGTCACAGAGCCAATATTCTTTTTTTCCAGTAAGTGCCTTGGTTTGCAAAGTATTTGAGTGGTAAATTGTTTGTGGAAGACGTGTGTCTTCCGCTGCTTCTTGAGGTTGTTGATGACTCTTTGGTGTGCAAAGAGCTTTTATTTTAATGACAGAAGGATGAGCGGAATAGAAACAAAAATGGTGAGAGCCTTCTAAAAGTCTTCTGAGGTAGTTTCTCACCCATCATGCTCTTCTCTCCCATTATTCCCCTGTCAAGGCAGCTTACAGTAAAATGCCCACTGCCTTCACAAAGGCTCTCGACACTTCTTCCAAGAAACCATGATCCATTCAGCTGGACTCAAATGAAGGTTTAGAACCATCTCAATGATGATCAGAAGAAATGGACAGCACCTGAGTTCAATATATGAGTGTCACAGCAAAGGGTCTGAATACGTAGGACCATGTTATATTTCAGTTTTTCTTTTTTAATAGATTTACAAAAATGTCAAGAATTATGTGTTTTTCTGTCAATATGGGTGCTGTGTGTACATTAATGAGGCAAAAAAATTTACTTAAATGATTTTAGCAAATGGCTGCAAATATAACAAAGAGTGAAAAATTTAAAGGGGGCTGAATACTTTCCGTACCCACTGTATATATATTATATATATATATATAATATATATATATATATAGATATATAAATAGACTTTATTTTTTTTATTATTATTTTTTTTTTCTTTTCTTTCTGTTGTAGGCCGTCTCCATGCCACAGCAGTGACTCTTCAAGTTCTGTTGGACTCTCTTTGTGTATACAAAAGGTAATTAGACTGAAAGAAGCCTTCCCTGTTTAAACTTTAGACCGTCAGTATGGTTTAGATAAGCCTACTTACACAGTCTGTGTCATATAATGCTATTAACTACGTCAAATAAAAAATCTGTTAATTATTTCACAGCCATAATGAATGAATAAATTGTGAAGGTTTACTATCAAACAAAAGTAAAAACCGTGTATTTTTAAAAGTTTGGGATTGGTAAGATTATTTAATGTTTTTGAGGCTTTTTCATATGATAACTCACTTTTGAACAGTAGTGTATTTTTACATATGTGCATCTCTAATTCTGAATGATTTGGCAAAAGTTTGTGGTTGACTTATCTTAAGCGTTCTGAATGCTAAAGTAAACTCATGACACGATGTCTGCTTTATTTCAGGTAATTTCCGTATGATTGGAGATGACCTGGTCAACTCGTATCACCTCCTGCTCTGCTGTCTGGACCTGGTGTTTTGCAACGCTCTCATGTGTTCCAACAAGAAAGATCTCATCAATCAATACTTCAGAGGTAAAACTCCCTTCGTCTCGCTGTGAGAGAATGTTTCCTTGATTAATTGTTGATTTTCTGTTTACAAGTCATTATCCTTGAGAAGGCAGACAGAGTTACAAGTGAGTCCATTGATTGCATTAGAGGAGTTACTTGCAAGGCAGTGCACTTAGTTTTGGAATATTGACTGAATATGTGAAGTTGTAGTTAATTTAAAACACTACAACTTATATCATATACCTATGAAATAATTTGAGATCTGTTTTCTTTCCCATATTATCTGTTGAAACAGGAGCATGGGTCAGGCCTCAGAACATTACAGTTATATCACAATAACACGGTTTCAGTCTACTTGTTGTAATCAGCGTTTAGGAGTATATTAGTTTACAGATGCCGCAATTTAGGACTGAAATATGAACTGAAAACTTTTTTCATTGAAAAAGATTAATTTATGATCAGATTAGTAGGTTGCTTTGTTGTAAATGCTTCATTTATAGTCTTTTGCTCACCTCTCTTTAGGACTGCCGAAGGATACAGAAAGCCTGGAAGAAATGCCCTGTGTCATTGACAAGTTGTGTGAGCTGCATGATGGGTTGGTGGTGGAGGCCAAAGGCATAAAGGAGCACTACTTCAAACCCTACATAAAGACACTGTTTGAGAAAAAAGTGAGGAACACACACTTTTACTACCAATCTACACTGCAAGAACATCATGATTGTTTACAGCTTGGTCATGCTTGCCATATTCTACAAAATATTCCCTTATTTTTCTCAGATATTAAAAGGTGATGCTGAGACTCTGACTGAATTACTGGATTCCCCAAATTTCCAAGACAACAAGTAAGTATATGCCTTGAAATTTCTTTATATATTTTTTTGTTCTTTTTGGCATTTCCATCAATTTTGCATTTAAATAAAAAGATTAAAGCATAAAATGAAATGTTTTATTTCAATAAGTACTTGTATGTGAATATAGTTTTTTTCCCCCAGTAAATCCATAAATCGTGAGTATGAGGAATATGTTTTGACTGTGGGGGATTTTGATGAGCGAGTGTTTTTGGGGGCCGACGCAGACGAGGGGGAGGATAGGACCAAACCTCGCAAGGCCCACCGCGGAGGCCTCCATCAAGTCAAACCTATCTTGCCGCATGGCAGGTGGGGAGGGAGGCAACCTTCAGCAGCAATTTGGAAGGTAAACTGAAGATTTCTTTCACGGCTGGCCACCATTAAAGTTAATACATTTTTATCCATTGCTGAAAAATTTAGGGATGCCAGCGCATTAAAAAAAAAAAACCGGTTTCACAATTAACCCCCCACCGCTTTAAAAAAAAAACTGTCCCGCTACCCACCGAGTGTTTCTGTTGCACAAGAAACGGAAAAAACAGTTGGACACAAGTGCGACAAAAAAAAGAAAACAAGTTAACACTTAGCGGTGGGCACCAGCTAAAATGCTGTGCCTTAACCAGAAGGGACGCGGAGGTACTACAACCACTATACTAGATGAAAAAACATTAAAAGAGGAAACCAACAGCGATCCTTTTAATTTCCGCAAGAGGAAAAATTGCATGAAGTCGTAGTGTGGGGGGGGACCAAGTTTTTGGGTACACCAAGAATGACCAGGGTGTTATTTAAATATTGCCGTAAAAAAAAGTGTCAATAAAACCAAAGAGTGGGAATTTACACAGCTTTAAACTATTTTAATGCACGACGTGAAGGCAAGACTGACGCGAAGCTACAACTCGTTAACTCGGTATTCTGCCCAATTCAGATCAGACAGATGAATAAACTTAGTGTGGCTAGATCCACAAGTTATTTGAATTAATTATAACGCTTAGCTACTTGAAATAATTATTCGATCGAGAGAGGGTGTGGGGTGTGTGTGTGTGTGTGTGTGTGTGTGTGTGTGTGTTGTGGAACACTTGGTCAAGCGCGTTCTCTCATACAAAAACATGCGAGTTTCAGTTCCCTCCTCCTGGCTGATGGGACTATGTAGCATTTCAGTATGCTAAGCTATTTTATTGAATAAAAGTTAACGGGGCACAGGTTCATCAAACAAAGTTTTGTGTTCCCTCGTGAAATGTTTTATTGTTTCTGTGTGCGCGCAGATCTCCGATCTCACAAACCAAAATAACAGACATGATTTTCTCATGTAAAATCATACGAATTATTATAAAGATTATTAAAATGAACACGTATGGATGACAGTTGATTACAATGATAGTTCAGTTTATTCCCCTCATCATTAATAGTTTCCCCTGTGGGATAAATAAAGTTAATAGTTCTATATTAATAATACTTATTAACATTGTTATATATTATTCCTTTTATAGTATTATGCATAAGTCAAAAACCAACAAAAAGTTTTTTCCCCCCCAACCATGTATCCAGTTTTCTCCGCCTCAGGCCAAAGAAATGTAAAGGAATGTTAACAAAAAAAACTGGAAATAAAACCACAATAACTTTTGTGATCTATTTTTCATTAGTTATTTTTCAAAAATGGAAAATTTTACTGACATGGATGTTTACAGGAAGCAGAGGTCCAACCTTTTTAATTCACAACTGGAAAGGCTGGACTTTTTGGTTTGTCATTATTATTATTATTATTTGATGTATTTATTGGTTACGGTGTTTATTTATCTTTCTTAAAAGGCAACAATAAAATTGAACCTTTCTTTATCTAAAAGGACGTGCCCCATGTTGAATTTTTATTTTACATTAATTGAATTGTGTGAAAAAAAATTGGAATTAAATGCATACATTAATGTTTTTCATTAAATCATGACAAAACTGTGACTAGTCCTGCAGGGGAACAATAACCGTTTACCAAAACAAAATCCAATTAAATCGTGCATCCTAGCAATTGTCGAATCTTAGCCTGAAATAATTACCTCCAGTCTTCAGTGACAACAGTGAGCCTTCAAGAATATTGATAATGCTACTGAAGGAAAAAAAAAAATGTATTATCATTCAATGTTGAAAACAAACTGTTTATTGGGCAGCTTAGTATTGCTGTGGGAAAAACCTGATACCACATTTTTCAAGAATTTCTTTGAATTTAAAATGGTCCTTGAGCTGATAATAAAAGTATCTTTAAAAAAAGTCTTACTGACTCTTCCAAACGTTTGGCACTCCATCCTGCTGTGTTTTTGCACCAGGACGAGTTCCCTTTGCTCCCCTATACGCATCTAACGGGGTCGACGGTATTGAAAGGGAGAAAAGCGGCCGGAGGTTGGCTAAGGTCACACCCGTTTCCTCAGCTACCCAAAGTGGAGTCGGACTGTGCCCCAGGGAGGGCTGGTGTCCGGGGCCTTCCGAAATGGCTTGTCAAGCGAATGCCTCTGGTCCACCAATCTTTAAAAGTAAAAAAGTTACCTGCCAAAAAAATCAAACCACCGCAAAATAGAAAAAAAATTACGGGGGCGACATGATATGCATGTGCATCCAAGTATGCATGATGTCCCTCAGTCTTCAAGAATTTTATTTTCACCATGTTTTTATAGTTCCTGCTCTCGAAATCCCACTGAATCCATTCTGAACCGAGTGAAGACCATGGGAGAGAGGTTTAAACAGGCCTACACCAAACCCACAGATGACCTGCCAGGAGCACATATGGGTCAGATATACTGCACATCAAAAAATAAAAAGATGTTTAATTTAGGCGACTGTTATGGAAGCCTCATATTTCATCTTGTAAGTAAGTGCTGGTTCTTGTGTGTAGATTTTGCAGAGAATCGTCTGAAGCTGGCGGAGATCTTGTACTTTAAGATCCTGGAGAATATAATGACTCAAGAGATGAAGAGATTACAAGGGAAAGACATGGCGGTAAGTCAGTGTAACTGCTAAACTTGATAAATGCACTAGTAAAAACCATTCGCCCTGATGCCAAATAATGTGTATTTATCACCAAACCGAAAGAGGAAAATGGATTTTTGCCAGATGTTATTTTTGTGTTTTATATCTACAGCTCTTACTTTCTCCTTTTTGTCTTGCCTCTTCCTCTCTTCTCCTGATCTCTATCAGGTCCTGTTGGAGCAGGAGGTGCTCCATTGCTCCCTGTTGGCGTGCTGTCTGGAGGTGGTGCTTTTTGCGTACAGCTCTCAAAGAACATTCCCCTGGATACTAGAAATCTTTAAGATCCCACCATTCTACTTTTACAAGGTACAGAACGGTGCACTGTTGCAGTAGATATTGATGTCTATAGAAAAAAAATCACAACAAACAGTTAAGTCCTTTAAAGAAAGCTGTTTATTTTGAAGTACTAAAGCAAATGTACATGCGTTTGTGTAGGTGATTGAGGTGTTCATCCGCTCCGAGGAGGGTTTGTCTCGAGACATGGTGAAGCATTTGAACAGTATAGAGGAGCAGGTGCTGCCCGAAAAAGCAAAAAGGGCCTGGAAACAGAGGGACTCGGCCCTGGTGGGGGAAACCAGCACTCAATAACGCTAAAATTAAACGGTCCCCACTTGGTAGAAGAGGCGTACATACATACCAAGGCACACATAGGATGGCACAGATTAAAGGGATTTGTTGGGTTAAGAGTATTGTCTGAAAGGGGGAGTTAATCACGGTTTTAACGATTATGGACGATTATTATGCCTTTTATTTTTTCATTTTCACAAACATTACTATGTATTAAAATGGACCATGAAAAACCCACTTCTTTAGATATTAAAAAGTGTTAATTATGCTGGCTTTTTTGAACAGAAATAAAAAAAAACACCGTAACCACAAAAACAATTACAAGGCACAAAAAAAATAATAATAAAAAACAAAAAGACAAAACAAAAAGGTCAATCTCTCCCAATGGAAATTTAAAAAAAAAAGGGGACTCTGCTCTGGTAAAAAAACATCCATGGACAAGTATCGCTTGAAATAATACCTTTGTGCTGGTCTAGTTGTGCATCATGTGAGATGTAAATAGATCGCAGCAAGCAAGTGATTTACACCATGTTGTGTTGCACACGGTCCTGCACATCTCGATAGATTTCTTTTGGTGACTCCCTGCCTTGTTACTGTGGGTGGATGAGGAATTTGCGGAAACGATGGTTGAATAATTAAATAACAACCACTTTTGGCGTTTGTTTACATCTTTTCCTCCCCCTCTCCCCGCATAATACTACAACACGGATAGTAAATTAAAAAACAACAAGTTAATGAAGTAGACTATTATTAATCTAACGACGGACTAAATATTAACTTTTATTTTGTCCCCACAAAGAGAAAAACATTTACTAAATGATGGGGAAAATAACTGAAAATATTGTAAATCAAACCTGTATCCATTTACGTAGCTATTCAATTTTTAATAATCTTTATAAAATTAAATATGATTTTTTACCATGTGGGCCTGAGAAAATTTCATGTGTATTATTTTTGGGTTTTGGTTTGTGAGATCGGAGATCTTGCTGCGCAGGTGTACAAACATTTAGGAGGACACAAACATTTCTGGAGAATGCTGCCCCGTGACTTTTATTAATTAAAAAAATTAGATATAAATATCCTACTGGAGGGGAGAAGCACAGGACGGAAAGGTAGGGGATTACTCCACCAACAAGCAAAACTGTCACCTCTTTCAATTCTTCTCTTCTCTTCTCTCTTCTCTCTTCTCTCTCTCTCTTCTCTCTCTCTCTCTCTCTCTTCAATCTCGACATATATTAATTAATGTAGCTAAAAATATTTATAACTTTCAAATAAAACATGTGATTTCTTACCGCACTATTTCATACTTCTTTCTGATTGAAGCGGGCAGAATGCGGGAGCTAAAACGGAGCTGTAGCTTCGCGTCAGGTGGTTCTTGCCTTCACGTTGTGCATTAAAATCGTTCAGTGTACAGCAAGCCGTGCATTATCGCTTATGTATTCGTTCTTTAGCAGCAAGTTTTTTACAGCAATATTTAAATGACACCCTGGTCATTCTTGGTGTAACCAAAATGGTCCCACACTATCGGCTTCAGTCATTTCTCTGGTGGAAATATAGGATCGCTGTTTGGTTCCTCTGTCAAACTTAATTCTAGTGTGTGTAGTAGCCTCCGTGTTTCTGATAAGCAAAGCATTTAAAGCTGGTGCACCGCTAGTGTAACTTCTTTGTTGTTTGCGGGGCAAAGGATGCTTACAGTTTCCAGGGTCCGTGTAACAGGAAAACCAACTAGGTTGGTAAGCAGAACCTTACGATTAATTAAACCGCTGGACATTTTAAAAAAGCATGGTTTATCGCTTCAATCCCTAGCCACACACAAAAAAGACACTTGTATCAGGGTGGGAAATTATTTGTGAAATTTTAAATAGGCGAATATAACCGGTTTCGTAATCTGATGTTCTTCTTGAGCGGGAATTTTCCCAGTACTTTTGACACGGGGCAAAAAAAAAAAACAATGCAGGGCGGGGTCCCACATCAAACTCCCATGGGTGGCGCCTATCTCCCAGTCATCCACACCTCGGCATTTTTCCAGGGGAGTCCGCACAGGCCTGGGGCTCCAGGCGGCACGGCAAAGGTGGCCACACATCTCAAAAATAAAGGGCTTAGGGACTAATGAGGACTCCAGAATGTGTAATAATATTAAAGGAAGAGGGAACATTCCAGGGACGCGTTTTTGAAAACAAAAAAATTGATTAGGAATTAATATTTGGTCCATTTAACATTTTAACAATAAATTACATTACATTTGGCATATTATGAACTATTACAATTTTTCAGGTAAGGTAACACTCTTAAAATAAGGTCATTAGTTGGGGCATTATGTACATGCATTAACTAACAACGAGCAGCAGTTCATTTGTTACAGTATTTATTAATCTTTATTAACGTTAGTTCATGTTAGCTCACGGCCATTAATTAATATTGACGGATACAACTTTGAACTTTAGTAATGTGTGCTTAACAAAACCAAATGAAACATTAATATTAAAAACTGAGGCTTAAAATAACATGCTTTAAAAACGTAAATTTGTATTGTTTTAGTTCCTTGTTAAAAATAATGTTAAAGAAATGGCAAAAAACCTTATTGTAAAGTGATACCTTTGTAAAAAAATTATTAGTGGGAAAAAGCATTACAGATGACCCTCAAAGGCAGAAAACAGGAAAATTTGCATAAAAAAAGGCCCAAAATTTCTTAAATTGTTTTTATATTCATTCTATTTTTTTTCAACAAGTTTGCAAAAAAAAAAAGGGACTGTGGGCTGAGTAAACATTAATTAATTTTAACCATTATGTATGACAAAAAACTTTACTCGAGTGTCCAAAAACAAGTTTTGAAAAAAGGAAATTATATTACGATAGCAAATTGGAAGCTCTGTTATTGCAATGATTGGCAATAATAATGTAGGAAAAGATGGTTAAGACGAAGTCCTCAAAACTTTTTTAAAATCTTTTTTGTGGGCTTGCAGTGGTGATCTATTTTGTTATTTATGTCTGGTTGTGGGTTTTCTTTGAATATTGATTAAGATGTACTCATATGGATAATATTTCTTTCTCTCTTAGACTTCCCTCAGTCTCCCATCTATCTCCATGACCGCTACAGCTCACCTGCAGCCGGCAGCGCTAAGAGACGCTTGTTTGGGGACGATCCTCCACCACAGTCCCCACTGAAAAGAATCTCAGTCACTCCCATCAAAATCATTCCCAACAGCACAGAACACATCCAGAACACCACCGCCACAACGACTGTCCTCTCCATGGCAACCGGAAAAACGGACAAGGCAAGGCTCACACATTTCCAAACTGCGGGTACCACTATTTGTTTTCTTGTGACGTTTTGTTTGACAAAAAAGAACGCCAAAAAAAAAAAAAAAAAATTTCTGTTTTTTGTTGACGTTGGATGGTTCCTCAATGCCTTTCCGTGGTAAAAGAACCGGAAGAGGGCGGAATCACAGTCAATCCAAAATTTCAGGGCCCAGTCTGATATATGAGCCCCCTCAACGCTCAAATTTTAACTTGACGGGCCTCCCCCAGCCGCAAAACAACCGCTTAAGCCTCCACCGCCCAAAAGATCCGCAAGCACAAGGCATTCCGGGGCCGCGTCACAAAAAGGGGGGGGGAACCCGGGCCGCCCCACTGGAACAATTCCCTCGGCCCTCTTTCTTCAGGTAAGGTGAGGAAAAATGTGTTCTGGGCTTTTTTTTGACACCTGTCTTGAATGAAGATCTTTTGTAGCCGAAGGCCATTTATATGCTGTTGGTTTTGGTGGGTCCATTCAGGGGTGTATCATTTAAGCCGAGTGGCCCGGGTCTGCGGACCTGTGTCATGAAGATGGATAATCTCATCAGAAGCTTTGCGATGGGGAAAGATCTGGACGTGTTTTTGGAGCAAACGTCGCTGCTGCACGGCCAACTGGACCTGACGAAGGGACAGGCACCTGGACCAGCTGCCTTCTCTCTGTGCCGTCTTACATTATAAACTCAAAAATGTACGTCTTTCCCAACAAAATTGTGGAGAGAAAGGGCTACTGCAAAAACGGTGTTGTGCCGAGTTACAGCAAGAAAATACTATTTCAAAAGAAAATTAGGTGTTTTTTTTGGTTTGTTTTGTTTTTTCAAAATAAATTTTCTCACCAAAAGGCAAGGGATTAACCCACACTTGAACTTATTTCTACATTTATAGTTGTAGAAAAAAAAATAATGACACCCATTTGTGAAATATTATTACAAATTTAAAAAAAAAAAAAGGTTTTATAATTTTATAAATATATTTCCAAAGGTGTAATTGGTAAGATATTTCCTGTGATGCAATGACGATTTTCCAGCCATCATTACTACAGTTCTTTAAGTGTTCACATGATACTTCAGAAAATCATTTTTAAATATTTACTGATTTGCTAAAAACCCCACACCCCCACTTCAAAAAAAAAACAATTTTCTTATTTCCTATTTTGTCCCTCTTATCTTATCAATGTTAAAAACAGTCCTTGCTTATTAAAAAAATTTACTACTTTAAAAAAATATTGACCCATACTTTTGCTTGTGTGCATTAAGCAGAATTATCTCTTGAGAGATTTAATTTAAAGTCTTTTTTTTCTCTTTTTTTTTTTTTTTGGCTTGTCTGCTGATTATGCAGATCCAAAAGTGAGCACACTTTCAGGCCATTATGAAATGTACCGAACCCAACCTAAAGCCAACAGTCACGTGACGTATCAACAGTCGTATGTCTTTCCAAACCTGCATGTTTTTTTTTTTTTTTGTTGCATGTGTATTGTGGAAATGGCACATAATGTCCAAGGTACACAAGTCTTTCGCCCTCACTCCAGGTTCCTTATGTCAAAAACCTTGGAGTTTGAACTATGATGACAGCACATATGAGGCTTTGGTGAATCAGCATCCACAACATCTTGTTGGTGTGTTTTTAGGTGTACCGCAGTGTTTTACTGAAGAGGCGTCCCAGAGAGCAGCAAACAGATGAGAACATGGAAGTGGATCCGCCGGCAGAACAGTGTAAGGGTAATGTCCTAAATGTTTCTTTATCCTTTTTTTTCTAATGCACAATATATTACTGAAGAAAATGTACCAGTTTCACAAACATAGTAGCAAATCATCATATGTCGAATGATTTCTGAAGGATAGTGACTTTTAAAAAAGGGGTCATATGATGCGATTTAAAAATTTTCCTTTCTCTTTGGAGTGTCCCCTACAAGCTGATTGTGCATAGATAAGACTAAAGTCTCAAAACCAAAGAGCTATTCTTTATAAAAGTTAAGACTCTGCCACGCCCCCCTGAAACGGCTCGTTCTAACATGCCCCCACATAGCTACATCACTATGTGGAAAGATTAGCATAATGCCACCCAAAGTTCACGCAAAGAAAGAAGGCGTGGTTTCAGTACCGCAGTTAGTGTTGAAGCAGCATGTCAGGGAGAAGCTGTGTGTTTCTAGGTGAAAGCAAAAGCACTTATTTGGCCTTCCAGAAGTAGATGCAACTAGGAATCATTGGTTAAGATTTATTACAACAGAACAGCACAATTTTATGGACGGACCGTTTCGTGAACATAGTGAGAGGAGCGTAATTCTAACCTTGCTAGACAATCTGGCTCTTAGGAACCTCAGCTACTGTTTTGTTATTAGTGCTCCCCCTGCCGCTTAATTGTGCTTGCGAGAGGAGAGAGAGAGAGAGAGTCTAAGAGTTCTAAGACAGGGAGTCAGCTGTCTTAAACGTGGGTGTGTACTGCAAACACAATACCAGCTTCATCACTGTGTCTGTCACGCGACTCTGTTCCCCTTCCGGGCTCTGTCTTTACATTCATTTTGAAAGATGAAACTTGTGATTATGGTAAGGGCCGTTACATTTCACACGAGTGCTTGCGGTGTTCAGCCAATCAAAATGCACTGGTTCAACTGGCCAATCAGAGCAGACTGCACTTGACGGAAGGAGGGACTTTGTAGAAAACGAAGCGTTTGTGAGAGGCGGGGCATAGAGGACCTACAATAATGTCCAGTATTTTAAAAATAATGTGTTTTTTAAACATTAAAGCATGTGAACATATTCTGTTACACCAAATACACAAATAATGATTTTTAAAAAAAGAATCATATGACCCCTTGTTAAGATACTTTGTGACACTAATGATGCTGAAAATTCATCACAGGAATAAAATACATTTTAAAACATACTCAAATAGTAAATCTATATTAAGCCTTGTGAGCAGAAGACGAGATTCTTCAAAAATTGTTAACCAATCCAAACTTTGAATGTGTTTGTGCCGATGTGTGTGTGTAATGTATACCTATTTAATTTGGATGTTGGCAAAAGTCTCTTTTTAATTTTTTTTTTATTGCGTTTTAAAATATTTTTATTTATTTGTTTGTGTTTACAGCCAATGAGAGAACGGAACAGGCAAACACAACAGAGGCTGACAGCGAATCAGAGGAAAGAGGAGACCTCATCCAGTTTTACAACTCTGTTTATGTGCTAAAAATTAAATCATTCGCTCTCAAATATGCACATTCCACACTTGATAACAAGGTTGGTGTATTACTGTTTCTTTTGAAAATTGTCTTTTAATAACCTTTTTTTATTTTTTGTGATAATTTGGAAAAAATATTTGACTCTTTCTCCCTCTTTCTCTATAAAGATGGAGGCTCCTCCGTTATCGCCGTTCCCGTCGGTTCGCGCTCAGCCTCTCTCTCCTCGCCGTGTATCTCAGAGACACTCCATCTTTGTCTCTCCTCATAAAAACAGCTCAAGTCTCACACCCAGTACTGCCTACACGTACAAGTTCACTGGCAGCCCATCAAAGGTTAGTCAAACTACAGGATGTCACACGCCATCAACGTAATAATTCCATCTTAAATTAATGAAAATTTAAGAAACTTGTAATTAAAATCTACACATAAAGTCACTCAAAAATACGTATGACGAATTCTGTGGAACACAAAAGAAGGTGTTCTGAAGAATGTCCATATGCAATGAAATACACACAATGCAACTGGGTATTATCATAGTCAGTATAACTGATTGTTACATTTTTATTCAATTAAAAATCTATTAATTCCAATTTTGTGTCATTTTACATTTGAATGCTCACACTGTAAGTGTTTCCAGTTATAGTTGTGGATCTAAAAGCCTTCTGCATCCTGTTTCTTTTCAGGAGCTGAGTGACATAAACCAGATGATCCGTCAGGGTGGGGTGTCTTTAGAAACAGGTGAAAACACTCACTCACCTGCAGAAGAAAATGAAGTACACAGCCACAGTTCAATACATGCTTGCCCTTGCATGGATCAAAGTGGCTACTTCTAATGGAAAAGGTCTTGGAGGCCACAAAATAAAATAGAAACGGAACAAATAAATTAGTAATATTAATAATAAATGTTTATTTATTCATTGTTGTCATAAAGGTTAGGACAAGTAAAACATAAACATAAAACGGTCAGCTGGGTGTATTTCACTCCAAAATTAGAAGAAATTGGCAATTTTTGCATGAGGAAAATGAGGTCTATTAGTACATTTAAAATGTGACTTTGTTACATTTGTTATGAAAATCACAAAATATAATTTCTATATATATATTTTTTTACTCTTTTTATGACAGCTTATAAAGTTGCATTCAACCTTTTATTTTAATAGTTAATGCCATGTTCTATAAAGTTAGAAATATTACTTTGAAAGCTCTATCCAGTATGACTATATTATTGGATAGATCCGTTGAGACATTGAATTATGTCCATACCCCACTTTCACTCTATTAACGTGCATTTCTTTATGACTCAGTCGTCTCTGCATTAAAAGGTGTTATACAAGACAGGAATGACTGGCTTGATCTAACCTTTCGACAAATTGACAGTTTAGTAGTAACACGTGGCAGCAGTTCACAATTACAGGAAGTAGTGTGAAGCAAGACTCACATGAATTGTATGTGGGCACCACAACCATTCCTGTTTGCTGTTGTAGTGGAAAGCGGAGATAATTGTAACATCATTTGGCTTTTGCTCATTTATTCAGAAAATGTTTAGCCTAAAGCTTTGATAGGATGCATTAATAATCTTTGACATGTCAGAAGTCATTACTTGTGTTAATTAAATGTATAACTTAATTGAGTTTGATACAGTTAAGCTGTAAGGACACAAAGGCTTCATGCTGGGCTGAGTTCTCTGTATGCCGATTTCAGCAGAACATGCTATGGCCACATTTCTGCTGGCTTAGGGAAAGCTGTTACAGACAGGAACATTGAACAATTTGTTGTACTATTGTTAACAAATCAGACCAGACAGCGTGAAACTATTAAAACAGCATTTATGTAGAGATAACTTTTTTAAATGTATGTATGATTTAAACGATTGTAAATTAATTTTTAACCTAACTCAAAAAAAATGCTCAAAAAACAAGCAAATAAAATAAATATTGTGTTGGTTGTTATTGATACCATTTCTCTCTTTGATTGTTAGAA
>JADLZN010000663.1:0-34768 GCA_018155175.1 Sinocyclocheilus anophthalmus | reverse complement strand
GAGTGTCCTGCTCCTGCACTTACTAAATCTACTGTATAAACTGCATGCTGGTGCTACTCATGTATTGACCAATGCATAATGTCTTGCTGTTCAGTAGTGCTATAATAGTATACTTAAATTAACTGTTTTTTCCAGCCTGGTCTCATGTTTATACATAGGTATTAATACATAACATTTACAAGCACAAAACGTACACTTTTGTAAGTTTTTAATCATGCTAAAACGTACAATTTAGACGTATTTCAACACTTTTTTCAAGCTAAAAAACGTAAAAATATTTACGCATATTTTATATCGTTTAGATATTCGTATCAGTGCATTTTTATCATTTTATCAATAAGAGATTTACATTTTTAGACCCCTTAACCTACCCATAAACCTAAACCTACCCATTTTATAGCAAATAAAAAAGGATACAAAACACAATTGACCGAAATATGCAGGAAAATAAAACTTTTAGTAACAATATAGCATTAAAATATATTTATAGTCGCTAATTCCACTCCTACCTATGAGCCTAAACATTTCTGTACAGTATAAAAAACATGACAGACAGATAAATGCAATTAACGTTACAATCATTTATTTATTGCAAAAATGTCAAAAGCAGTACTAAAAGTAATCCAAATGACGATGCGTTGCACCCGCAGTCCTCTCTGGCGGAATACAGTAGGTTTGTGTGATCCAGAGCAGAATTTATGTTGTTAATCGCTGAAAATATTATCCAGATAATTTTCCAGATCCACTCCGTGAACTCGTGAAGGCGCGCGCGCATCATTCAAACACACCTCACCAGAAACACAGCATGTCGCAATCTGTGACGAATGCAGGCGAGAGCCAATGAGCATTCGATTATCCTGCCGTAAAACCTGTCGTTTGAAGCGGCAACATTTGAATTTGTAAAGAGCGCGTCAGTCAGCGCGGGTTTTGCTGCTTACGGTCACTGGAAGCTGCTCGGGATGGAGAAGCAAGCAGATCGCCAAAACAAGGCTTGGATTTGGGTCTGTTCCTCGCAGTCGTATGGATTCGGAAGATTTGGATTACAGCGCACTAATAAAATTGTTTCATTTCATAATTATGTTGCGTTTTTGGTGTAGAAAACGCCTTTTGTGGCCCATGACAATCAAAGTAAACATTACATGACAAGTAAAGGTTAAACGATTGCAGAAATTTTATTTATTTTAAGGTTTAAAGTGAAGTCTTGTTTTACATTATGTAGGCATGTTCTTGGAAACGAGCTGGCAGCAGAAATCACAACAAAACAAAACGTTATCATTTCAAAAGTAAGCAATTTAATAATGCAATTGAAAACAAGTGAATTCATATGACAACTAAACATTAATGCCGCGATTTCAATATTCATACGGATTCATTTTTAGGTGTCGTCAATACGTCAGTTTTGTATGTTAAAATGCTGAAAATACGTCAGTATTGTACGTTTTAGTGCCTGTAAAAACGTAAGTAAATGTACGTTTTATAGAACCACATTTTACGTAAAATACATACGAATTATCATGAGATCACGTTTACCAGATGTATATAGGTTCATACTTTGCAATGTTTAACTCTGCGATAATACTAGTATAACGTATTGTGTTTGTAAGTAAAATAACAACATACAAAGTCTTCCGGAAAACCTCCAAAATGCTTTAATGTGGTCGTAGTATAAGTGATCTGTGTCGGCTGTAAGTGAAGTAAATTCACTGTAATATTTTTTTTTTTTTTTTTTTTTTTTTTTTCTTTTTTTTTTTTAAGCTGACAAAAGACGCTATAAAATAATAATAATTTTTTTTTTTCAAACGCCATAAGATTTGATGTCAGAGCAATGAATGTGTCCACATTGCGTGAAAACTGTTTTGATTGTAATATCAATTTGATTATTTTGATGGTAGCCTTTAGACAAACTGTTGATAAGTAACTCTACGACTACATGTCAACTAGCAGTCATTAGAGTATTAGTAGACTGTATGCTAACACTTTTTTTGATGGTTCCCCATCAGATATTCTACTCACTATAAGCAACTTTGCAAGTACATCAACTTATTCTACCAACCCTAACCTTAACTAAGCCTACTAATACTCAAATGAGAGTTAGTTGACATGTAGTTGCAAAGTTGCTTAGTCAATAGACTAAAGGGGACCATCAAAATAAAATGTAATCTAATAAAAAAAACACGTTGCATTTTTTCATTTGAAAGTATTACATCTGATCTTAAACTAGCTCACAGCAAAATAAATATTAACCTCACAGGAAACACTCAAAACAACAATCAACCACTCCTAACCACTCACAAGATGTAGTTATCTTAAATAAACAATGTCAAGATAATCCATTATAAATTAAGTGGATTTATTATGGTATTCATTGTGTGTTATACATAATCATACTCTTAAAAGTTATAACCACAAATGCGTAAGTATTATAATGTATTATAAATGTTATGATTATTTATGAGATGATACAACATAAGGTTTTTTTTTTATAATGCATTATTAATTCATTATAATGCCTTACGAATACCCTTATGATTTATTATAAATACAGGTTTCATAGAAAGTGTTACCGGATTGACAAACAATTGAGGAAAGAAGAGAGAACATTCAGTTTGTGGGTTTTGCTCTTATATACTTACATTTGGAGTTAGATGTCAGTAACATGATTATTCTGTTTGGTTCTCTCTCTCTCTACAACCCCAACAGTGCATAAGTGTTAAATCAGAAATATATATTACAGAGTTAAACATGTTAAAGCAAGTTTCTATTTAATTTCCCCCCCCCCCCCCCCTCTCTCTTTATCTCTCTCAGGAGTTGAAGCCTACATCCTTTCTGTCCATGCAGCAACTGATGGAAAAGGGGGTATTTTTTTATGATGTTGTATCATGTGTTATTGCAAAAATGAGTATATACAGTATATAAATATGCATTCTTGAATCATTCTTGTGTCTTGCCTCTCTACAAACTTTTAAATATCTGGCTGTAATTTAGTGACTGCAAATGCTGATTTCATTTGATTCCATCTTTATTATACCTGATAATGAGCTAGTTCAACTTAAGGGGGCTAATCAATACAGTATATTTCAAGAAACTAAGACTTAAGGTACTCCACTTTTTCAGTTGTTTAAAGACTGAAATACGTTTTTAATTTATATTTTAAGTGTAAATTCATTTAAATTTAAAATTGTTAACTCAAAGCAGGTATTACACACTTTGTAATTAACTTCTGATGCATTTATAAATCAAAAATCACAATTTAAATAAAAACAAATATTCCTGAGATTCAATATCTTTAACATGTACAAACATTACTACAAACTAAACCACCAGGGTCCTAGAAATGCGGTCCTGAAACTGCAGCCTCCGCTATATTATCCAATTCGGTAGGTGGCGCTGTTACAAAAGCATAGGGTCCTAGAACTGCGGTCCTAGAACTGCAGCCTCGGTTGTGCAGGAACACCCTTCGCATTTCATTTCTGACTCATGCGCAAGCAGTAGACCAATCCAGAGCCAGTCTCTCTACGGCTCTGGACCAATCACAAAGGACTGCGCCATCTGACCAATCACAGCAGTGAGGGCTCATGGAAAGGAGCGCTTAGATTGTTAAAATAGGGCCCATGATGTGTTTTAAAATATTTTCTCTTTAGTTATTCTGTTAGATTAGTCTGAAGAACATTTTTCCACCACAAAGAACCTTTTATGAAACAGAAAGGTTGCATGGAAGGTTCTTCATGGAACCATAGATGCCAATAAAGAAACTTTATGTGTAAGAGTGTCTATTTGCGTTTGTTCTCAAATGTGTCTACTGCTTTTGTTGCCCAACTGTAAATTTGAACAAGTTTAGTTTAGGCTACTTAAAAAAAAGTTTGGAAACCGATTGCCTTATTTTTGCAAAGCAAACTTAAAGGTAAAACTGAAGTTAATTTAATAATTGTAGAGGGAGTGAGAGATCCGTGACAAGCGGATCCCGATACTCCGTGGTCTAGAGGAGAGGGCTGCAGCGAGGATGCGCTGCTGAGGCTGAGCTGAGGTTCACAGATGACGTACCACCCCACACGTGAGAGTGAGCGGGCACGGATAGGGTGCGAGCACAGAGGGAGCGGAGGGAGTTACGAGTCAGCAGCACGGTCGGCGTCAGACAAGAGAAGCTGCGACTACATTGACACCGAGCATGTAGCGCAGGGAGGGGTGAACAGAAAGGATATGACACAGAGAAGAGCGGCGGGGAGGGGCACAGGATAGAAACACTCAGCGAATCGCGTGTCACTGATGGTCATGCATCACCTTGCCCGCGCCGCCGACACCGACTTCAAGGCGAAGGGTCAAGGACAGGAATAGCTGATGTACCAAAAAGCGCACGCACCGCGTGAAAGGAGACGGTGAAGCAAAGATGCTCTTGAGACAGAACTGGTAGAGACAGTTCAAGTAAAAGAATAGTCAAATTTCACCCCATAGTCCTATGTAGCTGATGCTGCAGGGGATAAATGGTCACGTAACACGCGTTTTCCTTGATGCCTCACCAGAGCCAATCACTGATTTAAGCACATCAAGCATGCTGCACATTTACTGGCTCACTGATGATGGAGCACTGCAAAATATAAATAAAAAAAGTATTCTATATAATATATATATATATATAGATATAGATTTATATTATTATCTATATAATATATAACAAATCAGAGATTTTCAGAACTGTATGAAAACAGGAACAAGCCAAAAAAGTAAAAAAAATTAACCTAAAAATAGGGGGACAATGCCTTTATTACCCATCCATGACAATTCTTCCCTCCAACATGATTGCCTTGATGAGTCCATAATGAGGGCATGTCTTCTGGTAAAACTGTGATTCAGGAGCAACTTCTACTTCACTGACGTCTGCATCTACATCAAACATAAGTAGAGAAGAATAGTGCAGTGTGAATTTTTCTTCATTCCAATACTGGGAATGTTCTAAAAGGCATTGAGTGAACCAAGGGCTGTTGAGCAAAATTTAAAAATGCTTTTGCTTTAAGCAACTTTGTGCTTAATTCATATTGATGACCAGAGTGAGTGTACACTGTCTGTGCAAATATCAAGCACAAGAAAATGTAATCAAGCTTTAAATTATGATCACCAAAGACATGACGAGATTTATAGTACAAGAGTTACAAAACATATTACAGAAGACAGAGCTCAAGGGTGAATTATCATTTTTGCATGAACTATTACTTAATTAAAAAAAAAAAAAAGTTGTGTGGGCCTACTGCGTGCCTTCAGAAGACTTGAAATATTACACACAAGTTTCATGGACTATTGTTATTGTACTTATACATTGTTCTCAATTATTAATGCCATAGACGTGAATTTCTAGAACATTTTTTTTTACAATATGCTATGTGTACTGCATGACCCACCATTTAGACTTTAGAGAGAAGTATTCCTTTGTATGGCCCCCCCCCCGACAGTGATGGATCACACCCATCATTTACATGATTTTATCTTTTATCAAAGTGTGTAAAGTTTGTGAGTTTGTGATCAGTCAACACAATTTCATCAATTTAATGCATTTAAATCACCAATTTCACAAATCAGAATTGTTTCACGAGGAAAATATAGTATCTAATGCAGAATTATAAAAAGAATACCCAGAACTTATTTTTCATAACCTGACATATTGTCATGGAATAAAACAAAATAAGAGCAGAAACATCAATAACAATACTTACGAAGCACATCCTGTAAAATTCCTGAAGTACTGCAGTGCAAACATCAGATGACTATGAAAAAGAAGAGACAGGTTATAGGCTGAGGGTAACAATCATATGCAAATCATGATTTAAAGATGACAGCAGTCAACATGATTTAGGAATACCTTTTAATCAACTTGATACAAAATTTCAAGAAAAAAAAACTTTTTTTCCTAAAAAATAAATTTTGTCACAATATTTGAATTTCTATCTTCGATATGATAATTTTAAAAGTATAGATATTCGGTACAACAGGGAAGAACTGCAGAATATAATGTCATACAGATATTTTTAATATTATTAAAACATTTTGTCCATCAATGGTGATAATCAGTAGGCTAATTTCTAATGAAGAGACCAATTTATATGACAGATTTTAATGTAGGCTTTTATACATATGTAAACATTATTTAATTACCATTATAACTAGCTATCTCACAAATTTTTGCTCACAGTGTTTTTTTTATTTTACAGTGGGGTAATTTTGGTGCAGTAGCACGAGATAGCTTGATTTCAAACTTTGAATTGAATAAAAAATCAAGTAAGCAGTCAGTAATAAAATAAGAACAAATAAAGAAATTAATAATGATAGCACAAATAAAAAATAACGACAGGCCTTCGAATTAAATCAATTGCTTCTTAGTTTTTCAGGTAGGTCTAACAGCTTAGTCTCAAATATTAGCTTTTTTTTTTTTTTTTTTTTTTTTACCAATTATCCAAATAATGTTTAGTCCTAGAAAGCTATTATTATCAGAACACGCGAGCACAACATAGCGGTTAGCAGATCAATGAATGAGAGGGCAGCGTTACCAGAGTTGCCCATATACCACACCATGTTACAACACAGTAGGGCTATTGCAGACAGAAACAATACTGTACTACATAGATGTTTCCTGTCAGCTCGATTTTTGAGTGGACTTTGCTGTTCCAATGAGCATGAACGGTATACAAGTGGAGCGACTGAGCATAGAGCGGGATAATACGCAGAGCGTCACACCACGTGAAAGTGAAACCTGAGCGGTGAACTAATTTTCGGCAGCCGAAATTTCGGTGCATCTCTAATTATTGGCGACATCAGAAATGGATATTATATCATAGATGCTCTTTTGAAAATTTTAGCAATTTGAAAATATTAAAAAATGATTTTTTTACACGGCACCCCGGTTGGGAAACACTGCTCTAAACCATGATCAGCAATGCAGCGATTGGCTGAAAGCAAGACAGCAACGTAATGACATCATATAATTAAAAAAGACATCTGACGAAAAACTTGACACATTTTTGAACTTTTATAAGGAAACAGCCAAAGCGAACAAAACTACATAAATGTTATAATAGATAAATGAAATGTGCACTGTTTTTATTTAATCTGAATTTTTTTTACATGATTCCCAATTATTTATATTCATGATTTCTAATATTTGTACAGGCTTTACATTTTTATTTTAATGTAGCAACTAGCAATTCATTTAATTTTATATTTGAACAGATTTGTTACGTGACAGCATTAATTAAAGTTTCTTAAGGGTCAAGATCATGTTATCTGCATCTCCTGCGATCCATCAAGTCACTCCCATAGCTGTCATCACTCAAATTAATACAGGACTCTACATTATCTGTATAGCATGTGTGTAAGACTCAAATACAATTTATGAAGTAATAATTTTATGATGAATAAATCGTTCAGGGAGTAAAACTGGCTGTGTCTATAGTATTAAAGACTACACAAAATCATTATCTTTCAATTAATTTTTAAATGGATTATTATTTGAAATTATTATCCCTGGATTAGTAGGGTACTCTTGTAATAAAGTAGCGGACAGATTAAGTACCAATTCTGCTTAAAAAGATCTAATCCTGTTAACATGAAATAAGCCTGGAACCCTCCGGGATGAGCTTCGAAGAACCAAACAATCCAAGATTATGCCAAATCGTCAACAATCAAATCCAGCTAACGGAGTTAGCGACGTACGAAGGACGGGCACCTGTTGCTCCTGATGATAAACAAAATGATTGGTCTGTGCAAGAAAATGACACTTAAAAGCATTTATCAAAGTAGACCCTCTCTGAAAAAAAAAAACTAAAATTAAATAAATGACAGTTAAGTCACAAACATGGCACTAGTAACAAACACAACTAAATGACCAGTAATGTTACATATATACACATACTGAAAAGGAGCGAGGAGAATATTACCAACTTTAATAATCAAAAGGAAACAGAAAAACACACGTAACAAGGTTGACATGAACAATTCCAGACAAGGGGGAACAGAACGAGCTCAAACAGGGCAGATAACGAGGGGCAGACGGGTGAGGAGGATAACTGATTACAAGGAACAGGTGACCACTAATAATGGGAACAGGAACCAAACCAAAAAAGGACAATCAGGAACATACACGTGACATTACTCCCCCATGGGAGGGGGGGCGCCCTGGAGGCTGGTGCAAGACAGGGACACAGGGAAGGCCTCCAGGGCGGATCAGGCAGTCCAGGGTGCCATGGCAGCACAGGGAGCTCGGGGCGCCATGGCGGAGCAGGCGGTTCAGGTTGCCATGGCGGATCCTCTGTGACCTTAGCCGGCTTGGCTACCACGGCAACGGGCATATGCCCCCCCCCAAACATTTTCTTGGGGAAAATTAGGAATTCTGGGGGGTGCTCTGGAGGAGCGGGCACTGGAGGGCGCTCTGGAGGAGCTGAGTTCTGTGACACAGGAAGCTCAGGAGACGAAGGAGGGCTGGATGGGATCAGCGGAGGCGAAGGAGACTCAGGAGCCGAAGGAGAGCTTTCTGGAGCGGACTCTGGAGAGAGAATAGGGGCAGAGAACTCCTGAGGCAGCGCCATGTCCAAGAGTGCCGAGTCAGCGGCAGCCGGCCGGCTGGTTCTGGATCGGGGCCGGACGCTTTCCAGACACCGGGGGATCCCTTCCCTCCAGCTTAGTCCAGTGGTGTTTAGTAAAACAAAAAAACTCATGTAGCAAGGTTGACATGAACAATTCCAGACAAGGGAGAACAGAACGGGCTCGAACTCAAATAGGGCAGATAACGAGGGGCAGACAGGTGAGGAGGATAACTAATAACAAGGAACAGGTGATATATCTATTATACATACATACATACTATATATATATATATCTACAGTGGGTACGGAAAGTATTCAGACCCCTTAAATTTTTCCCTCTTTGTTAAATTGCAGCCATTTGCTAAAATAATTTAAAAAAAATTTTTCCCTCATTAATGTACACACAGCACCCCATCTTAACAGAAAAACACAGAATTGTTGACATTTTTGCAGATTTATTAAAAAAGAAAAACTGAAATATCACATGGTCCTAAGTATTCAGACCCTTTACTCAGTATTTAGTAGAAGCACACTTTTGATCTAATACAGCCATGAGTCATTTTGGGAAAGATGCAACAAGTTTTTCACACCTGGATTTGGGGCAGATCCTCTCCAGTTCTGTCAGGTTGCAGATCCTCCACGCAGCCCCCCCCCTTTGGCCCCCCCCGGTGTGGATGGTAAACGTTGGTGGTCAGCCATTTTTAGGTCTCTCCAGAGAGACTCAATTGGGTTTAAGTCAGGGCTCTGGCTGGGCCATTCAAGAAGTTGTTGTCACAGAGTTGTTGTGAAGCCACTCTTTTGTTATTTTAGCTGTGTGCTTAGGCTTGTTGTCTTGTTGGAAGGTAAACCTTTGGCGCAGTCTGAGGTCCTGAGCACTCTGGAGAAGGTTTTCGTCCAGGATATCCCTGTACTTGCCGCATTCATCTTTCCCTCGATTGCAACAGTCGTCCTCCTGAAAAACATCCCCACAGCATGATGCCGCCACCACCATGCTTCACTGTTGGGACTGTATTGGACAGGTGCTGAGCAGTGCCTGGTTTTCTCCACACATAACGCTTAGAATTAAGGCCAAAAAGTTCCATCTTGGTCTCATCAGACCAAAGAATCTTATTCTCACCATATTGGAGTCCTCCATGCGGGCTTTCATATGTCTTGCACTGAGAAGAGGCTTCCGTCAGGCCACTCTGCCATAAAGCCCCGACTGGTGGAGGCTGCAGTGATGGTTGACTTTCTACAACTTTATCCCATCTCACGACTGCATCTC
This sequence comes from Sinocyclocheilus anophthalmus, assembly GCA_018155175.1. Taxonomy (NCBI): domain Eukaryota; kingdom Metazoa; phylum Chordata; class Actinopteri; order Cypriniformes; family Cyprinidae; genus Sinocyclocheilus; species Sinocyclocheilus anophthalmus. Next base: position 24,940 of record JADLZN010000663.1, on the reverse strand, counting down.
TGGAGCTCAGCCACAATTATCTTTGGGTTCTTCTTTACCTCTCTCACCAAGGCTCTTATCCCCCGATAGCTCAGTTTGGCCGGATGGCCAGCTCTTGGAAGGGTTCTGGTCGTCCCAAACGTATTCCATTTAAGGATTATGAGGCACTGTGCTCTTAGGAACCTTAAGTGCAGCAAGAAGTTTTTTTGTAACTTGGCCAGATTGTGCTTGCCACAATTCTGCTCTATGAGCTCTTCAGGAGTTCCTTGCCTCATGATTCTCATTTGCTCTGACATGATGCACTGTGAGCTGTAAGGTCTTATACAGGTGTGTGGCTTTCTTAATCAAGTCCAATCAGTATAATCAAAACACAGCTGGACTCAAATGAAGGTATAGAACCATCTCAAGGATAATCAGAAGAAATAGACAGCACCTGAGTTAAATATATGAGTGTCACACAAAGGGTCTGAATACTTAGGACCATGGTATATTTCAGTTTTTCTTTTTTAATAAACAAAAATGTCAACAATTCTGTGTTTTTTTCTGTCAATATGGGGTGCTGTGTGTGTACATTAATGAGGAAAAAACAATAACGTAATGATTTTAGCAAATGGCTGCTATATAACAAAGAGTGAAAATTTGAGGGGGTCTGAATAATTTCCGTACCCACTGTACATATATATATACAATTTATATATATATTTTTACATACATACAAACATGAATACACAAATACATACATACATACAAATATACAATATATATATTATTCCATCAATCAAAAATCACAGTGAACATTAAACAAAACAAAACCAAAAATGCATTGCATTTGCATCAGGCAAATGCCTGTGATTTTATTATTTAGTATTGTTATTGTGGCCACTTGTGCAATGTAGTTGGCCAAGGAGTTAAATGGAAACACCACCAAGTACTAGCTATTATTTTAAAACAGTTTTTAAGACTGTTAAAGTCTACTAATTAACTTATAATTAAATAAGTTTTAATGTTGTTTATACTCTGCTTGAGGAGGTGGGGGTGAGGGGTCTATCTGCTATAGATTCAACTGAAAAACACCTCAGAATGCCTGTCGTTTCATACTGCCTGCAAATTACCGTAATTATCATAAAAAGCATGCATACTATTTTCGTCGCAAACAGCTTGACTGTAGTTTAGCACTATAAACGATCTGTTCTAGCATTTCAGCAACAATTAAAAATTTGCATTAAACTCAACATTTTGGTTAAAGGGGTCCTATGATGCGATTTAAATTTTTCCTTTACAAAAATTACAAGCGTTACAAGCTCTTGGTGCATAAAAAAAAAAGATCTGTAAAGTTGCAAAGACTAAAGTCTTCAAATCCAAAGAGATATTCTTTATAAAAGTTAAGAGTCAGTCACGCCTACCTAAAACGGCTCGTTCTAACACGCCCCCACATGTCTACATCACTATGTGGGAAGATTTGCATAACGCCGCCCAAATGTTCACGCAAAGAAAGAAGGTGTAACTTTTATTCTTGCTGTAGTATTGTTGTTGCCGCCACCGCCATGTCATGAAGGCGCTGTGTTTCGTTGTGAAAGCGAAACTACTTTGTTTGGCATGCAAAAGAGGATGATATCTGCTTCGTCATGCCTGGAGCTGATCCGTGCTGGTTGTTGAGGAAATACAACAACTATGCGCTGTGGATCACCGGATCGGCTTTCACCAAAGCGGAGTCCAGCCCGGGGTCTTCACATATGGTTGCCGCAAGCCCGCCAGCCGCTGCTCACTCTAGCCCCCGGCGTTCCTCACTATAGCCCCCGGCCTCTGCTCACTCTAGGCCACCGTGTTTTTCGTTGTGAAAGCGAAACTACTTTGTTTGGCTTCCAAAAATAGACACGACTAGAAATCAGTGGTTAAAATGTATTTACAACACTGATCCAGAACACTTCAAATCAAATATTCAGATGTGCAGCACATTTTATGGAAGACTGTTCCCTGATCCTGGTAGAGTAGACTACAATGCCGGCTGTTCTGACTCACGGACAGTAAGTAAGTTTTTTATATTTAAAGAGTTTTTATATTTGATATATTTAAAGCAAGTATTTTGGGCAGTGTAGTGTAGGGCTTGTTGTTTGTCATTTCTCCGATCACAAATGCAGACATGGTTTTATGTTTACGCGGCGCGATAAGCAACGCAACGCGTAAAAGACAGTATAAATCATTATAATCCATAATTATGTCCCACTGGAGCAACAAATGCCTCGTTTTATAATGGGTTTTAATGTTTTTGAATCATCGCTCCGGCCTGACAGGGCATCATCACAGTAGGGTGAGGGGCGTAACATTTCTGTCACACGTTTGAGGTATTCGGCCAATTATAACACACTGGATAGCTGGCCAATCACAGCACACCTTGCTTTTCAGACCGATGAGCTTTGTAAAAAGCGACGCGTTTCAGAAAGGCGGGGTATAGAGGAGAAACAATAATGTACAGATGTGGAAAAAAATTGTTTTTTGAACCTTAAACCGCATAAACCCATTCATTACACCAAATACACAAAATAATGGTCTTTTTAGCAACATAATATGACCCCTTTACATTAAGTAAACAATACTAGTTTTATAGTGAGGAATACTATTTGAATTTACAGCTTAAGAACAGCAGACTAAATGTTCATATGAAAAACCACAATCCTTTCATAGTTATAACTGGAAAACCTTGCTGTACTAAATGCGACATGGGTTAAGGTACATCATATAAATAATTTCCATTAGATTGTACATCGTAATGTTCACACCAGCTAATTTATCCCAAGGATGTCAGGGTTCTGTCACTTCGGTCTAGAGTAATTCATGGTTTTGTGACAGAGCCCTGACACTCGTGTCATGTCATTGTTTTCATGTGAGCGTGTGGCTTCGAGTGTGCTCGAGCCGTGCGGTCTCGTCTGCGTGTACTGTTTCATGTCGGAGCGTGGTGTTCAGATCCCGGCACTCATGTCTTGAGTTTCGGTTTCGTGTCGGGGTCCGGACACTCGCGCTCCATGTTCTGTCTGTTGTGGGAGCGTGCGGTCTCGAGTTCGCCCGGCCGTGCGCTCTTCTGTCCACGTGTGTTGAGTTTTGTGAAGCACGCGGTTTGTGTTCAGCTGCGTGCTTTTCTTGCTGTCTTGTGTGAACACACGGCTTATGAGTATTCTAATTAGCTGCGTGTTCGCGTCTTGTTTTGTTCAAGCACATGGCTTATGATTGTTTTGCTGGCCATTTGCTTGTGTTTGTTTTGTGTGAGCACATGGCTTTTGTCTTTGATTCGGTGTGCCATGTGCTCATGTCAATTGTCTTGACCCCTCCCATCTTGTTACCTGATTATTAGTTAATTTGCCCCACATGTGCTCCCTCGTTACCCTCCTCATTTGCTCTCCATTTATTCTCCTTGTGTTTGCAGTCCTGCGTCCGTTCGTCGTCTTCTCTCCCTGGATGTGTCGTGTCGTGTCGTGTCCAGATCCTGCCTTGCCTGGAATTGCCTTGTCTTGCCTTGCCTTGTCTTGCCTTGCCTTGTCAGCCTGTTTTTCCCCCTCGGGGTAGGTTTTGTTGTTTGTTTTGTTTTATTTTACAATTAAAAGCCCATTACTCTGCACTACTGAGTCCTCGCCTCATCACTTCATCCCCAACCCTGACAGTACGAACTGGCCAAAGATGAGGACTCAGCGGAAGAAGGGTTTGCGCCATCCACCAGCCTCCACTCTCTCCAGCCCCCACTACCAGCGCATGCTCCAATTTAGGACCTTGAGCTCCCTCCGTCAACAGGGGGCTGACGTGAGGAGGTTTGCCCTGGAGTTCAGCGGGGCGGCAGAGGGGTTGGGGTTTAATGATGCGGCCCTCAAGGACCTCTTCTGCTACGCCCTGGATGAGCCCCTCAACTGGTGGACGATGAGAGGGTTGGACCACCTGTCGTTTGAGCGGTTCATCGAATTCCTAGCCCGACAGGAGAATCCTCTGGCTGAAGAGGCTGTAGCGCACCCAGAGACGGCCGAAGAGGCTGCAGCGCCCCCAGCGTCTGCTGAGGAATCTGCAGCGCCCCCAGAGGTGGCCGATGAGGTGGCAGTGCCCCGCTCTCGGAGACGGAGGAGGAATGGGTACGCCTCACCACCCCTAGAGGCAGCTGATGAGGCTGCAGCTCCCCGTGTGGCGGCCGAGGAGGCCGCAATGCCCCCGAGGGTGGCTGATGAGGCTGCAGCGGCCCCGGAAGCGGCCGAAGAAGCTGCAGCGCCCCCAGTGATGGCCGGAGAAGCTGCAGCGCCCCCAGTGATGGCCGAAGAGGTGGCTGCGCCCCAAGAGGTGGACGACGAAGTGGCAGTGCCCCCCGAGTGTGGCTGATGAGGCTGCAGCGGCCCCGGAAGCGGCTGAAGAAGCTGCAGCGCCCCCAGTGATGGCCGGAGAGGCTGCAGCGGTCCCAGTGACGGCCGAGGAGGCGGCTGCGCCCCAAGAGGTGGCCGATGACGTGGCAGTGCCCCGCTCTCGGAGACGGAGGAGGAGAAGGGCTTCCTCCATCCCACATGGCCTGGAGGCCATCCAGGAGCCCGCTGTTGCTGGCCTGGAGGCCGTCCCAGATCCGCCCAGGCTCCTTGCCCTGCCGGCGCCGCCCGGGTTCCTTGCCCTGCCGGCCCCTCCCGGGCTCCTTGCCCTGCCGGCCCTGCCCGGGCTCCTTGCCCTGCCGGCCCCGCCCGGAGCCGGCCCCGCCCGGGCTCCTTGCCCTGCTGGCCCCGCCCAAGCTCCTTGCCCTGCCGGCCCCGCCCAAGTACCTTACCCCGCCCAAGCATCCTTGCCCTGCCGGCCCGCCCAGGCTACTTGCCCTGCCGGCCCCCTGCCTGCGGCCCCCTTGCCCTGCCGGCCCCGGCCCAGGCTCCTTGCCCTGTCGGCCCCGCCCAGGCTCCTTGCCCTGTCGGCCCCGCCCAGGCTCCTTGCCCTGTCGGCCCCGCCCAGGCTCCTTGCCCTGTCGGCCCCGCCCAGGCTCCTTGCCCTGCAGGCCCCGCCCGGGCTCCTTGCCCTGCCCGGGCTCCTTGCCCTGCCGGCCCTGCCCAAGCTCCCTCCGGCTCCGCCCTGGTGGTCTACTGGGGTTCTTGTTAAGCCGGAGCCTCCTTGGTCCGTCCCTCCGGCTCCGCCCTGGCTCCCCGGGACTCCCGGACTGTCTGAGCCTCCCTGGCTCAACCCTCCCACCCCCCCCTGGTTCCTGGTTCTTGTTAGGCCGGGGCCTCCCTGGTCTGTTCCTCCGGTCCCACCCTGGCTCCCCCAGATTCCTGGTCTACCTGAGCCTCCCTGGCTCAACCACTAACACCACCTTACAGGTTTCCTGGGTTTGTTAGGCCGGAGCCTCACCCCTGGTCTGTTACTCGGTCCCGGCCCTGGCTCCCCCCGAGCCTGGTCGGCCTGGCCTACCGGCTCAACCTCACGCCCTCCCTGGTTACTGAATGACTTTCTGGGTTGTAATGCTGGCACTGGCTTGGTTCCCTCCCTCCCTCCCCCGTGTCCCAGTGTTTAGAGTTTTCCTGTCCTGTGTTGCCTGTTATGTAGCGGTCTTGTGGTGTCATGTTCCTGTATTGTTTTGTGTGTCTCGTAGGGACGCCAGGTGGCCTGTTGGAGCGTGGTGTTCAGATCACGGCACTCATGTCTTGAGTTTCGGTTTCGTGTAGGGGTCCGGACAATCGCGCTCCATGTTCTGTCTTGTTGTGGGAGCATGCAGTCTCGAGTTCGCTCGGCCATGCGCTCTTCTGTCCACATGTGTTGTGTTTTGTGAAGCACGCGGTTTGTTCAGCCGCGTGCTTTTCTTGTTGTCTTGTGTGAACACGGGGCTTATGAGTTCTCATTAGCTGCGTGTTCGTGTCTCTTGTTCTAGCACATGGATTGTGATTTGTTTTGCTGGCCATGTGCTTGTGTTTTGTTTTGTGTGAGCACATGGATTTTTGTCTTTGATTCGGTGTGCCATGAGCTCATGTCAATTGTCTTGACCCCTCACATCTTGTTACCTGATTATTAGTTAAATTGCCCCACATGTGGTCCCTCATTACCCTCATTTGCTCTCCATTTATTCTCCCTGTGTTTGCAGTCCTGCGTCAGTTCGTCATCATCTCTCCCTGGATGTGTCGTGTCCAGATCCTGCCTTGCCTTGCCTTGCCTTGCCTTGCCATCCTGTTTTTCCCCCTCGGGGTAGTTTGTGTTTGTTTTGTTTTATTTTAAAATAAAGCCCATTGTTCTGCAGTACTGAGTACCGCTCCATTCCTCTACCCAAAACCCCTGACAAAGGATTAACATTTTAATTAGCAAAACTAAAGGCGTTTCAATTAAGAATTTAAATGCCATTGTCATTTCAGTCATGTAGGAGATTAAAAGAGAGTGTTGTGACATTTATGAAGGATATCAAATGTACTTTTCAGCAGAGGAGATTTTTGTGCTCTTGTGTCTGCATATGTCAAAGTGAAGATTGATGATTTCTGTTATTTTCTCCAGAGATTTTACAGAATGTCAAAGAACTGAAAGATCAATTTACTGTGAAAAGAAAGAAGAAAAACAAACAGACAAGACCTTTTCTGGATGAGTGTTAAATTGCATTTACTGTCATCATGGTTGAGCAAAGCTAATATCTGCAGGACCGCTTTAACCAGTACAAGGTCAGCCACTCATTTTAGTCATCCCTAACAGACTGATGCTAATTCAGATTACCAATTCTAATATAACATTTCAACATACACGTCAAACAGATTTAGAAATATTGCTTAGATACATGTAATCCTTTTAGAGCCTAATCTGAAGACTGTGCATAGAATATTTCTGCAAATGTTGCTCTAAAAAAAAGTTAACTTAATTTGAATCCATAGACAAACTATTCCAATCAGAAACCCTTCCACCTTGATCATAATAACCCATGCATCTATTAGGAATTACTTGAATAAATAATTGAATATGGATGATAATGTCATTGAGCTAAGTTTAGATAAGATGATAATGAAAAATGCATCACAATGAATTATAATTCATCGATTTTCTCTGTCTCTCTATTGTGTCTGAAACTTGGCATGACAATGAACAGTACAAAAGACTATTTTTATGGAAAATAGAAATTAGTCGTTTTACTGATATATAAATGCACTGACAACAATTTCAGGGTAAAGTGCTGTTTATGAAGTGCATTAACAACTGGGCCTGGCATCTGTTGAGTTCATCATGTGGAGAAAGCACACAAGTGGAAGCAGCACAGGAAATAATAATAATAATAACATTCAGTTACTTGGGTTATGTCACATGTAGTTTAAAGTACGTTGCCCTGGAGACAGAATGTCATTAATCCACCCACAACAAATTTGACCAAGTAATCACAAAAATCTGGCAAGCATGCAGTGCAATCACAAACAATAAAGGGCATTAGCCTTTCAGTGAGGAAAACAGATAAATTCAGGTAGCTATAAACAAAATTGAAGTCAGAGGCATGCCAGTCAGATTTGAATAAAAAACAAAATACAGACCTTGAAATGGCAACTGAATGTGACAGAAAAGTGACATCATGTCCCAGAACCATCGCCCCTTTGCTTTCCCTCTTTTTACTTCCTACTTTTTACTTCCACGGCGATAACCCTCCAGCATAAGGGCCTGATGAAATTTTATTTTTGGATCTCCAGATAGTGCCATGCAAAGATTTGAGTTCTATGGCAATGATTTTCCTCCAGCCCTCCCAACTACAACTACTACAAGTGAGCCGGAATAAAGAGCAGTGATCTGTAAATGAAGAGATGATGGCACTGCAGAAGAATCCATCACACTGTCTGGCACAAGCTATTTAAGGTTTGAGGTCTACAAACAGCAGCACAAAACCCATCCTTCACACGTCTGCCACAGATTAGAGCTCTGCCCCAAAAGACCAGCTTCTTTAAAACCAAAAACTATTTTGGTCAACCAGCTTCTTGAGAAAGAACATGCTGGTTGACCAAACTAGCACTAACCATGCAGCATAAAGCTACTTGAACTATTGGAAATTCATATGCTGGATAAAGCTGGTCTCTTTTTGGTGTGCCATTAGCAACAGTAAAGCGCTGACAAAGATGGACCAGTCAGATGTGTTGGTCCTGCTTTTGTTTTGTCACCCAAAGAAAGTATACAGATCTTGGACAGTCATCAGTCAGACTGGACTTCTAAAGCATTTTGTGCAAGTCCACTAGTTCCAGGACATGCTGGCACATGACACACCAGAAATGAATGATATTTGGTTCCATTAATAGTTCTTGTGTGTGGGGGAAGAACACCAAGCTAAAAACTTAGCTTACATATATTTGACTACCTTTGTATGTGGTTTCGATGATCTGATCGCAAAATGTTTTAGACTCTGTCTCAACTTGTATTAAGCGCTGACAACTTGTGATTGGACCACAGAAAACGCTTCTTTATACCAGATAGAAATAGTAAGGCTTCTGACAGGAGTTTCCTGCGCTAAATGAATGTGCAACATGCTACTGAATCTATGTGTGAAAACTCAGTGTGTTGAGATCAGTGCAGTTAGATTACAAAACAAATTACTCTTATGATTCAATTATTTTTATTGAATCAAAAACATACAGCACAAACTGTGTAGCTCAATTCACAAACAAATGACTCTTCTGAGCAGATTCCTTTTAGTGAATCAAAAACATACAGCACAACCAGTGTAGTCCAATTGGTCAAACAAGTGACGCTAATGAGTTGGTTCTTTTCAGTGAATCAAATACATACAGTAGAAGAGTCATTAAAAAGTCTGTGTAACATTTAAACACATCTTTTGCAAAAATGGCTGTAAATATACTTATAATTTGAATTATTAATTATAATTCCTTATTTCTTTCCCAGATATTTGTATCTATTTATTTTTGTATTTATTTAGTTAGTTATTTTGTTCAATTCTAATTGAACAAGCTTTTGTTGAAAATTGTCTAAAGAGAAATCAATAAATTATACTGATGAACATGTTGTACTCCTCAGGATCCATACATGACATACAAGTCAACATTTGTGAGCTTTTCCAACATGTTCCAATCAAAATCCTATCAGCTATTTTTCCACTTCCAAATTCCCTATTAAAGTCAATTCTTCGTCATTATGACATGTCACTAGAGCCTTTTACTAATAATAATAATACTTGTATATAACAATTGTATATAATAATAACAAGACATGGCAATACAGCAGCAACCAATACTCTCCAGACAACAATGCAAATCCCTTTGATATCTAAGGCGCTGTATCTAAGCTCTGGGCTGAACAAGCTGCATTATATCTGACATCGCATGTGGTGTGCATTTGGCTGCAGCATAAAATGAATGCTAGAAAGGGGTCGAGGATCTTACAACGGAAGCCACAACCAGAGCTAGTTTATACAGAAAATAAAATCGTTTCTGAGAGAGAGAATGGTAAGAGCTATTGTGAGAGGTGCTAGAGGATTATTAGTGTGAGGGGGCAGCATAAGCTGTGGTTCTTATTGAGCACACAATTCATCCTGTGTAATGGACATTATGTTGATGCAGCATCATTACTGTGAGGCAGTCATTAAAGCTCAGAGTCTCATGGGGATGCTGTGTTTAAGCTGTAATTGCTATGAGCCTCAACACGAACAAACCTTTTCAGAAGCATCAGTGTTAATCTGAGCAGTTTTTGCTGTTGTCTTATTGCTGTTCAACAATAAAAAAGATTTAGGGGAAGGAGAAAAACACCTTTAAACAAATCAGACTGAGGGGCTTCACTACACAGTGTTAGTGATCTTAGAAAGTGACTCAGCACAATGGCAAGATGTTTGTATACGGAAAACAAATGTGTTCATATAGGCTTAAGATAACAATACTCCTGCGAACAACATCATTTTGTCATTCGAATCACACATCATAATTGTTTTCTCTTTCATGCACCCCTCTAAAACCGATAATGTGTGCAATGTTCTCCGAAACACATTTTGTTCAGTGTAATTTCCTTGATCTGATATCCAATGCCATTCTTTCTGCAACTGCCCATAAATATTATCATTATTTATAAACCCAGAGAAATCCAAATATTGAGTCTCTGTTTATTTGGATAGAAGAACGGGTTTTTATTTTATGCAGAGAATATAATTAATGCTGGTGGCGGTGGCACCACTCTCCGAGACTGTGACCGTGTAATTAGCTTGAGTGTCGATAAAACCCCACAAGGGAAAGCAGATGGAAAGCAGAATGAGACAGAGGAGTGAGAAGTGGAAGTTCTCAGGACAAACCACAGTCAGGACTTAAGGACTCCAGAGACGCATCTGATTTTAATCAGTGGCTGATTGAAAAACAAGACACTTGAACGAAAAGCAGCACAGTATTTGTAACTTCATGAAGAATACTGAGAATACTGTGTCATTCAAAAAATACTCTGCCTAAAGATCTAAAATCATGTTAACCTGAGATAAAATGAGTTTTTTACATCCATATCAAACATCTTCTGTGTCAAATATTCAATGACAAATTGGGGGAAAATAGTACCTACATGGCATATTTTCCATCTGAGGCATTTCACCAGTCATCAGTTGTCTGAAGGCAGGCATATCCTGGCATTATAATGCAACCTGGGCACTTTTACCTGCATTGAAATACAACATGGAAATTCAATTTAGCTGTGAAAATTCTGTAACAGAACAGGCCGTTTTGAATCACTTTTAGTTTTAACATCAAATGTTCACTCCCGCATACAGCTATAACAGCCTGCCATTTGCAGGAAGATGGCCCTGCAATGCAATAAATATTCAATATGATATTTCAGACCTGACAAATTACACTGCCATTTCTGAGACAGATTGTTCAGGAATACAAAGAAGAATCTGATGTCTGGAGCTTAAATATAAGAAAATATTCAAGAAATTTGGCTAACATTAGTTGTAAAAAATTACACCAAACTGACATTTAAAGTTTGGGTATAGCATTTGTCTTTTTCTCATTGGTATGATGTATTTTTAAAGAGACTGAGGCAGATGGAGTGTGTATTGAAATAACTGCATTGCAATAACCTTTCTGTGCTCTCTTTGCTTCTGCCTGTCAGTTACTACTAAGTGAAAACACTGAAGTGAAACACCAATTTATTGCGAGACCTGTGGCTAAAAGAAGCAAGAAGCTGTTTTGTTTGTGCAGATATAAAGCAAAGAAAAAAGGTGACACTGCTCTTATGACTATGTTTCTGACACAGTGACAAAGGCCATTGAACATTCTAAATGAATGAATGTAAACAAGCCACACAAACAAAATACTAAATCTAATTTAACTTTGACGGATTTGAGATGTGATCATTTGAGACCCATATAATCTAACTTTAAAAAAAAAAAATACTTAAAAAATGAAAATTAATTAATTTAAATAAATGTTACCCATATTTACAACCAATGATCCACTGATAATTTACTAAGCAACACGTCAATAAGTCTTGATCTTTCAAAGTGCGTCTCCTTCCGTCAGATCCGTACAAGAAAGACAAAACCGCTAAATTAGGGATTCTTTACCAAAAACAAAAAAGGCCTAATAACTATGTGATTAAAAATGACACTCTCTATCTCCTCTCTCTTTCTCACACACACACACACACACACACACACACACACAGAGAGAGAGAGAGAGACTCGTGAAAACACACTTGGCTTTCAATACTCACACCAGGAGTTGTTTTATCTCCCTTTGCAGACACAGTGACCGGTCTGTGTATATGAATGATAGGTCCGTGGCAGGCAACCTCGTGGTTCAGGCTGGAGCCGAAGATTAATGAAAAGTGACAGGGGGCTCAAAACTACTTTTTAAGGTAAACTGTTTGATAGACATTTCCGTGAAATGATATCCCCTCAGAAAAAAAGGTATAAAGCTGTCACTGGGGCATGTTCTCTTTCAAATGGTATATACATACCGTTTAGGTACAATTATGCATGCTTTCGGGAATAATATGTACACTATCTTTCAATATGTATCACATCTTATAGGGCTAATTAATTAATAAAGGTAAGGTGCACCTTTTGAAAGGGTACCACACCAGTGACAGATTTTTGTACCATTTTCTTTTTTTTCTGAAAGTGTGTATATTGTACAGGTGAACATTTCTACCTTTAATTATCAGTTGTGTCTGTGTTTGTGTTAGTCATAACGTCTCAGTTACTGGGAAAACAGGTCTCAAACATTGATTTAAATGTACATGTGTTTTAAATCAGATAAATCAAAATTTTCATGTCATAATTGCTATTCAGAACCCTATATAAAATTTGATCAGATTATTAAATGAATCTGAAGTCCGAGAATAAGGAACACTAGTTTTGCACTGCTGCACCTCTATTTGAATCTTTCACAGCAGCTCATTCATGCCATCCTAAAACCACTTTTATGTTGAGTAAGGTCTGAATCATTCAGGCTCATGAGTACATTCAAACATCAAATATCTTCCTTTGAAATGAAGAATGGAAACCTGTGACACAGATATAGGCAGTTATAGGTGTAGCTCCTTAAAATAATCAGTGACTACAGTGGTTTAACATCAATTTTATTAAGCTACGCGAGTGCTGTTTGAAAAAAAAAGAAAAACAAAAAAAAAAAAAAAAAAAAACATTTACCAATTACAAAATATTAATCTCAAACACACGTTCAGAGAACATCACAATGCATGCATGTGTTGATGCGAAAACAGATGAAGTTGTGTGAACATGCATTGAATATTAATATTTTGTAAATAAAGTCATGAATTGTTTTTTGCACAAATAAACCACTCGTGTTGCTTCATAGTATTGAGGTTAAACCATTGGAGTCACATGGATTAGTTATATGATTTTCTTTGTTCCTTTTTTACTTGGAAATCAATCAATTCAAAAGTCTGAACCTAACCAAAATAGTTTTGCTTCGATTGAACTTTTTCCACTATAAACGTACTGTATTTATAAAACACAAGTAGCATTCATTTGAATGTATCGAGATGGAAACCAGCATTCCAGTATTTTTGGAGGAAGTTGAATCTGCACAGCCTTTCCTGCTCTGTGAAACAACTATACACTAAACTTTACTGTTTGCAACTGGACACAACTGATTTACATATCCTGCGATTTTTCATTTGCACTCTTAAAAACAAAGGTGCTTCACGATGCCATAGAAGAACCTTTTTGTCTAAATGGTTCCATAAAGAACCTTTAACATCTGAAGAACCTTTCTGTTTCACACAAGGTTCTTTGCGCCGAAAGAAGGTTCTTCAGATTATAAAAAAAGGTAGAAAAGATGGTTCTTTTAAGAACTGCTCACTGGTTATTTGGGGAACCCAAAATGGTTCTTATATGGCATCGCTTGACGAACCTTTTGAAGCACCTTTATTTTTTTTTAAAAAAAGAGTGTGATGGATGTTGTGTTGACTCAAGCACTGCTGTACTGTGTTGCAAAGTCGAAGGTACTGACTCAACTTCACTGACATTTAGCGACTTACACACAGGACGTACATTCACTGACATGTGCAGGACTTTAAGTATTACAGACCATTTGATTAGCAGCTTTCATATTATTTCTGATAACAGAAATGCCTATATTGTGCCTTCATGATTTATTTTAAAAGTGAACCTTCCATGAAGTAAAGTGGCTTGTTTGTTAATAAAGAACTGGTTTGTTAAAACAACTGTTTGCATTTTGCCTTTATTTTTAACTTTGTAGAATGAGCAGAATGTGATCCCAGACTAAAGTTGAATTTAACTTTATGGATTGTTTTGATTGTAATCTGTTGTTTTCAAAGTAACTCTGCAAGTTGTTGCAAATTATTTCCTGACAGTTACTATCAACTCTCCTAATTTAACCTGGTTGAAGTGCAGTAGTATCAACTCCTTACACTAGAGTTAAAAATATCTAGAGTTAAAATACATCTTAATAGTGTTAAATTGGCACTCTTTACTCTGGTGCTGAAGAAAAATTAACTCCCTGTGGTGTGGACCAGAGTTGTTTTACAGTGTAAATATAACTCTGTTCTAGTGTTAAATCAGTAACACTTTTAAAAGTGTACCTTAACTCTGAAAATATTGGGACATTATGTTCACTCACACAGAGTTGATTTCAACTCTAAAAGAGTTGAAGTAACACTGATGATTGTTGTGTAATAGCGAAGCCTAATAATCTCTGCCAGATAAAGCCCCCTCTATTCAATTATTGGATAAGTAAAAGATTTGACATTTCAACACAAGCAACCAATGCCCTAGATAAAGAATTTAGTTAAACTCTTTTAAAAAGCTTCAATGCTTCGCAGTTCTAATCTTCTAAAAATCCAGGTATAGATTGTACTATTTTAGACGTGATTGACGTTGTATGCCAGCAACACCGTGTTATTGCTTCATACAGCTGAATCGTGAAATGAAAAAAAATGCAATATATAGCAGAAATGCTTTTTTTTTGTAATTAATTAATTATTTTTTTCAGAAATTGGGCTTTAATTTTGGCGTGACGGGCTTTTAAACGTCATCATTATGCGCCCGGACGAACTAAAAGCATGGGTGCGTGAGATCAGTGTTTTATCGCATTTGTCACGTGAAAACATTATTTTTAAATACGTTTGCGTATTAAACAGGACATCCGAGATTCACATTCGCGTGTACTGTGGAAGTACCTCGTATGTACAATGCAGTCAGTGAAGATCGGACGCTGTGCCTTTCTTTTTTCTAACCTCTCGCAGGTAACGCGCAGTTCTTGTAGTTCGCAGTTCGGCTGGGGACAGATCGCGTGCCTTAGCGCGGGTGTACGCAGAGTGACAACCGCTAGCTCACAGCCTGTGGTGATCCGCATCCCGAGACGCATGCAAGAACATATAGAGAACATCAAACAGATGCAAAGCAAGAAGTTTGACAGGCTGCCAACAGTCAAGCCTGGAAGACTGTTGATCAAGAGCAAAAACCCTCAGCTAAACCAATCTGTCGGCTATACACTTGGGAAATTTGAACAACCTGTTCTGACATCCAAGGGATGGAAGAGTAACAAAGCGTTAGGGGATTACTTTTTCATAAACAGTATCCAAAGTGCTCCACCATCTGTCCTCAAGCAGAAGGACCAGGGTGATGATAGTGCTTCCGCCCCCCAAAAGACATTTCATAGCTTTAATATTTGTCCAGAACTGGTCGAGACTTTATATAGTCAGAATATAATTCACCCCACCACAGTGCAGATCCAAACCATTCCCAAAATACTGAAAGGACGCAACATTCTCTGTGCTGCAGAGACGGGAAGCGGAAAAACACTCGCTTACCTCCTTCCCATCATCCACAGGCTGCAGGCAGACGGGCAGGAGGAGCCCTTCACAGACTCTGAGAGAAACATTCATGCTGTGGTCATCGTGCCATCACGGGAACTAGCAGAACAATAGCCGTCGGTGCTGTTGCTGGATTGATCAATCGCGTCGACTGATCGGACAGTCCTGCCAACACCATTTGGAGTCGGTGTCGGTGAGTGGTGTCAAAGAAAGCATAGGGGGGGAGGTGTAGGACCCCTCAAAGTGCTTCCCACGGTCAGCAGGTGTTTTAGTGGGCCATCTGGCGCCCTCCTACAGGCCCGGGGCTTGGAGTGGCGCCCTTGAGCTCTACCCCCCTGTGTGTCCTGTAACTGAGATGACTTGACATACAACCACACCCCTGTACGTAATTGACCTGCGAACCTGGCCCTGCTTCTCGCTAGCCCTATGTGGACGACAGCTTGCAGGCATGCTTGCGGAATTCTTTCACATACTGCAGAGTTCCCCCCCCCCCCCCCCCCCCCCCCCCCCCCTTTTTTCCCCTTCCTCTCTCCCTCCCCCGCCTTTTTTTTTTTTCTCTCTCTACCCCCCCCCCCCCTCCCCCTGCGCTTTCCTTCCCTGCCCCCCCCCCCCCCCTTTTTTTTTTTTCCCCCCCCCGCGCTGCGCGCCACACCCTGTGGGCTCTGCCGGAGAACCGGGTGTGTGGTACCTCGCGCGTCCGTAAAGTCAGCTGGTTGTACGGTGGGAGCCCCAATTTCAGGGTGGCCAGTTTGTTCCATTCGTTTCGGAGCCCGTGACTACGCGGGGCTCCAGTAAGTGCTGATGCCAGCATGGTGCCCGTTAAAAGACCGGATGCAACCACTTCATCGTAATGCCGCAGAGTAAGCAGAACATTTTCTGCAGGGTCAAGGTGCAGACACAAGATTGCGAGAGCAGTCGGCAGGACCAGAGAAGGCACGAAATGGGCATAAAGGCGTTTGGTGTTGCGTAACTACTGCTTCACTGTGAACTGGCGGGGCTACTCACGGCAGGAAGAGGGAAAGATGGCATCATAATGAGGTACAAGGGAGAGATGCCTGTTGCGGACTATGCGAGAAGGAATTTCAGGAACAGTTCACCCGCTGGGAATGTGATGTTCTGATACTTGCACGGACATTAGCTTGCAAGATGGTTTGGAAACAAGCGACGGGGAGTTGGATACTCGTCCCGCGATCAGCCTGTACGGTTGCCGTTGGAGGACAACCAAAAGGGTATGAACTACGCGGCGCGTCCGGCACCTCGCCGCAGCACACGGGGTTCTAACGCGACACCACTGCGAATGGCCACCCGGTGTTGCATCGCTGGGTGGGCCCGTCGGCGCGCCGCGCCTGACCGGGGACCCCTCGGTGGCAGAGCGCGTATACTCTCCCCTACGGGGGCTGAGGCAGTATTGTGCAGCGCCGTAGAGTACAGCAGCTAGGCGGACGATCCCATCTTTAACCGGGATGGCCTCCGCATACTTCTGAATAGCCAGCAATAAAAACAGACCGAAGAGATGAAAGACAAGTTAATACCTCAGAGATATCACTTTAGCCTTCCCCCACGCTAGCCAGGAGTGAAACACGGCGTCATATTGTATATTGTTTGTATGTAAACCCTTTCAGAGTAATATAATG
The DNA here is from genome assembly GCA_018155175.1 of Sinocyclocheilus anophthalmus. Classification (NCBI taxonomy): domain Eukaryota; kingdom Metazoa; phylum Chordata; class Actinopteri; order Cypriniformes; family Cyprinidae; genus Sinocyclocheilus; species Sinocyclocheilus anophthalmus. The sequence goes on along the minus strand of JADLZN010000663.1, from coordinate 8,093 downwards.
ACAATTTAAGCAGAACAGTTTGTCTACATCTTAGTCAACTGGGATAGTTATACCCCCCAACTACATTCTGTCATTTACTCATCCTCATGGTGGCTTCCAAAACTGTGCTTATGATTTCTCGCACATAGAGACTTCTTGTCGGCCAACGACCGCGCGTTAAAACTTCCGGAGGGAATGTCGGAGACCTCCGAGTCTCTCTCTTTATTACTTTGGGATACTCGTGTACCTAAGTGCGGGTCGTGTAGGTCAAACACCTGTGACAGCTCTTCCCAAATCCCGAGTCCTGATCGGCAATGTCGTTACCAGGACCGACGCCATGGACCTTAGAGATGTAGGAGATTAGTCACCGGGAGGTCTTTGTATACTGTGAGATTGGGAGTGGACCTTTCAACGGAAGGTTAACAGACTGCTGAGGATTAGACAGTAATTCTGTCTTAGCCTAAGACCGACGAGGGGCGGCTCGAAGTGATGGAGCGATTACCTAAAACTGATGCAACACGTCTGCTTCTTCTCCATGGCTGTGTGATTCGGACAGTCGAATTCATGTAGCATACTCTGAGGGCGTGGTTACAGTTACACTGGAAGATCTGAAGACAAGAAATTTGTTCATATAAATGTCCTGGTCTAAGTATGATGTCATATGCAATGGCATTTGTCAGGTGATTTTTATGCCATGTGACCTTATAGCGTCCCAGGCACTCGCAGACGCTTCACTGCCATTCACAAAGAACTACATCTCCAAGAGGAATCATGGGGATATTAAAGTTGTCCATCCGAGGTCAAGTCAGAGCTTGAGCAGGATATACAAACCAACGTCAAAAGGGGGGGGTGACGCCATATCGGTAGCAAGCCATCTGGGTACCTTTCGGCCGTTTTATGAATAACATGAATTCGGACATACTACTTATTTCATATAGTATGTATATGAAATAGGCCATAGGCCATGCCATTTTAGGTATTTGACACTGAACAATAAATCTTACAACAAACAGCCTAATTTAAAGAAGGTGTAAGTGCTGCTAAGACCAAAACACATTTAAATGGCAAAGTTGCAGTTTTCAGTTTTTGTGGCTGATGTGATGTTGGTTTATGTGTGTTGTTATTTCATGTGCTGGTAATGGCTATCTTTTGCATGGGAATGAATGTGATAGAGAGGGCTTAAAGTGAGGCTGTATGCTTCACTACCAACTGTTTATTATTACCACACAACAGGTGGGTTGCCATGAGATCAATTTGAACTTTGCAGTGGTGTTATTGAGAAGAGGGTCTTTCAAAACACTTATTAGAAAAGACATAAACAGAGAGCTGTGAGCTGCCCTGATGGGCTCATTTTAAAGAAAAAGCAACCTGGTCAAACAGAACAAAAAAACACTACTCCCCTAATTAGACGGCGTAGCTATAACTCCATTTACAGTCCAGTTGGATTCTGCCGCCCTTTATCAACAATAAACATACGGAGTGCAGTAAAACTGCAAATGAAGGACAAACAAACCATCACACTTACCATGGCCTTGAAGTGCATTTGGACAGTTCCTCTTAATGTTGTTGACTTTGTAGAGTACAGCACATTTTTAGCTTTGAAATGCAACAAAGACTTTTGGGTTAAAGTGAGCATTTTACATTTGGTTCACAAGAAATGCAGACAGACATTTTGTCAGATGAAGTGTTAAAAAATAGATGTTTGGGCTACATGTGGCTCTCCATATGTTTATGGTTGTTTTCACACATAGTAGCAAATTGATGTCAGATGATAGGAACTAAAAGTTGATTCTTTGTAGCCCGATTAATGAGTCAATTGTGGCCACGGAACAGGTAAAATAAATGCTTTGTTTTTAAAACTGAATGCGCCGTAAATGCATAAACGGTTGGACAAACAATCTGACTCACACAAAACGAGCTCTCTAATGAATGGAACAGAAAGTTATGGAAAGAGTTACTAATAAAACTGATGGTCAGTGTGGGATATACGATGCTCTCAGAGTGATTTTTTACCTTCTAATTTAATTGTGATTTGAACAAAAAGCACTGGAGAAAAGTGATGTTTCTTCAAACTGACATTGTCTGAACAGGTTAACTTTGTTATGAATGATTTGTCTGAGCATGATTTAGCATCACCAGATTCTGGATATTTTCCAAGAGTACTCACCTGCGAGTTCTCCAACTGTAAGATAAATCTCTTATCATGGTGCACTGCCAGAACTATAGTGCTGACAACTATGTGAAATACAGTATTTTTTATAGATATATTCAAATATAAACATCATAGACTTAAAATAAATTGTGTCATTTTTCAGGGTCACTTACAGCACTGTGTTGTACTATTATGTATTATGTACTATTATATCACATTATTGTGAGAGCTGCATTTTACTGGAGATGTATCTCCCAAGGATTAAAGGCATGAGTGAATAGCTTTGTGATGTTAGCATCTTCACCTGACAGGAAACTGACTTGGAAAATATGCCATCCAGCCCGTTTCTCGTCACTTCAAAGGGAAGTTCCTAAGCTTTGAGACTCTCTTGACTCGTTCTTGATTCTAAAAAGAATCTGTGTTTATGAGAGCTTCTGTCCTGGTATCTCACAGAGAGGCGTGAGTAATAGACTGGTGAGAGATGGACACACACACACAGAGAGTTTCCATTGGTCTTTTGTTTAGGACAATCTCCGGTATGTCAAACAGTTAACCATAAGCATTAGGATAAAGATAGCAACATCCTTTTTAAACAATAACCCACTCTAACTTACTCTTAAGGGACCAGAAAGCTTTAACATACATTTAATTTTTCATTTAATTAGATATTTTTATTATTTTAATTCTTAAAGGGGGAAACCTTCATTAAGATTTTCTTTTCATAATGGATATATAACCATAAGAATGGACATAATACATGTAAACCAATGTCACTGAGTATACAATTACAGCATACAAGTAAGTACTGAAGTTTATGGCATGTTTAAACTGAGACTTAAAGTGTTTGTTCGAATATTACATAAACACTATGCAAAAGGTGTTCAGACAGCACAGTTCCTTCACAAACACAGTCATGCTCTTTTAACGAGATTCTCTCAAACATATTAAAAATATAATTAGAGTAGTTACATAATTAAATCAATCGCTAGATAGGTTTTAATTATTTTCAAAAACATTAAATACATTTAACAGTGAACATAAAAATGTAGTAACATTTCAATGACAAACACTATTTAGACTTAAATAGTTATAGGCAAATGCCTTTAATAAACATGGATTGAGATATTATATATAGTTTTTACTTCTCAAGGTAAATTCATTTTTACTGTCCTTGTTAGTCAAACCTTCTTCGTCTAACCCATGACACCACGCCACGAAGCAGAAACAACAAAAGAAAAGTTTTAAACAGTACTGATATCTCTAAAAAGTTTGACGTCACAGGTTAGTGGTGGAATGTGTCATGGAGAAGTTCTCCATACGAATACGCACCACTTTCTCCACAGGCGGAGGGGAGTAAAAAAAATGGCACGTGAAGACCTGCTTGCAGGCTTTTCTGAAGTTTTCGGAGAGGAAGGCATAAAGAATAGGGTTGACACAGGAGTTTCCATAGGCCAGGCAGTGAGAGATAATGCGAAACGCAAAAGAAGCATCATTCAGTGGGAACTGGCCGAATTCTACCCACATAGCGATAATGTGGTGGGGCATCCAGCAGATGAGGAACGCAGTGACAACCAGCAACACCGTCTGAGCTGTCTAGAAAACACGGGAAGAGAGAGAAGACAAAGGGTGGTTAATCATACCTCAGATGACCTGATTTTATAACTTCATTTTTCTCAGGTATACAGAAACAATAAACTTTCCTTAAATAATTAACAGTGTTTAAACGTGTTAGCACTTGTGAAAGTTATTCTGTAAAAAGCGCTGGTCTCTATTAACCCCTTCTCAAGCACGCCCCATATTGGCATGGAGACATACTGTAAATGACATACCCAAAATTAAAAGGTTGCTGCTCATGAATCTTTCTTACTAGATACAGAATCAACATATGTTCACAAAGCTGACAATTCAAAGTTTACGTTTCAAGAATCAGAATTACTCAGACTGATATGACAATAGAGATATGGAAGTAATATTTTTATTTAAATAACAATATTTAAGAATTGACCATTTTATCATATATTAATGGATGAATGATGTGGCGTGGTAAAGGGTTTTTAGAAAACACAATGAAGCATGAAGCACAGATGTGCTATGTTCATTGCAAATCTGAGTTATACTAAACTAATGCATTTATGAAAATTTCTAAGACCGATGTCATGTGGTTTTTAGAAGGCTAATAAAATAATATTATTGCCCTTGTAAGCTCCCCTGCATGCTATGTCTAACTGGGCCACCAAGCCTGTCCATTCATCTGTCAGTGTTCTCACGCGACAAAACTTTCACACCTCTGCCAGGTATGAGACATTATCCTCATTATTCCTTTATCATTTTTCTTTTGTTTTTATTCAGCCATTATTAGCCTTTATTCTGACATTACTTGGCTTACCAATCCACATCGCTTTGAATCCAATATACATTTACACACCTATTATAAAAAGTCGTTCTAAATAAAAAAACAAAACATTTTCTAGTGACCTTACGTGAATTATTTTGACAAAATACATGAAATGAAAGATAATGCACCTGTTTAGCCGGTGCATTAGAGCTAACAATTGCAGTAAGCTACATAAGAGATATTTATGACAAAGTACATACATTTATATCAGTTGTACAGTGACTCAAAACTCACTTTAAAACACCATTGAGTGTTTGTAATAACTTGGCTGGGATCTCATTGGATTTTGGCGAAACCCCTTCAATGTTGAATCAAATAGGGCGATAAGGGGGTTGGCGCATAGCCTTTTATAAGCAGCTAATCGCTGCACCTGCTTAGCATTTCTCATGTAAACATTCTGTATTGTTATGAAAAACAATACCCCAAATCTCGCATGAAATCAAGTATACAATCATATACTGATCGTAATCGTTGGGTATATTAGCCTTATGTTTAGGTAGAAAACGTTTCTTGGGTGGTTTGTAGACGCAGAAAACAGAACGTCTGAAGGACAGTATGAGGAAGCACCATCATGGAGAGGACAGGGAAGAAATATGAAAGTGACATAGAGCAGCGAATGAGCTTCTCTGAGTTCAGAACACGATCAGGAAGAGAAAACCGAATGAGAGCGCGGGTAGCAGCAGAGAGCTCATCAGATTGCGTAAATCAGTGGAGAATTAATAGAAATGATGATTCTGTCTGAAGGAATATGAAGTAAACGTGTAAATATATCGATATTTCTCCAAGTATGCACACTTTTGAACTATAAGCCCTTATTGATACTGTGTAGTGAAGCTATTTGAGCACAAATAAACGTCCGGTTACTCAACGTAACCGTGGTTCCCATAGAGGAGGGAACGAGACATTACATATGGGGAAACCCTTTTCTGTTGCTCTGTAATATAGGTGATGTCAGGTGCCAATTCACCTCTGAATCTTTCGACTAAGCGAGAGTCATTGAGGCTATGAGGAGGTTTGCTACATGGCAGTTTACGTAATGTCTCATTCCCTCCTCTCAACATTATGTATGGGGAACGTATAAAACCCTGCTGTGTGAAAACTGTGCTGGTCCCAGCTCGAAGAGAGCCGATACAGTAGACTAGACGCATGCAGTAGCAAGCAAAGCATAGTGGTGTGCTCGCCCCACCTCCCTTTTATTGGATACCGGCAGGGATGGGCAGTATTTCAGATACAAGTATTTAAAATACATATTTGAAATACAAAATACTATTTTGCATTTAAAAACCTTTGGAAAAAATCTAATGTATTTTGTATTTAAATACATTTAAGATTAGTATATTTGTATTTTCAAAATACATAAAATAATTTGTGCCAGTCAACCTCTTTATCAGCGTGCTGATTAAACCCAAAACATCATGCATGTGAGCTGCAGAGTACAACTCCATTCAGCCATTGGTGAGCGACTTTTATGGAGATAAAGATAAGGGGAGGATGTCATGGTTCAATTGTACTTGGTGAAGTAAAGTTGAAATAGTTGCATCATTCGATTTGCCTTCAGTTAACAGGAAAGAATCAAACGAGCACCAAAAGGGCAAGAAATTCAGTTTGAGCGTTAATAGGGTGTTGTTTTTTTCAACTTGCTTGTCAAATGGGTTTAACGCATTATGCATGTTAGCCCTGGGTGAATCTGACACTACATCTTGTGGCGATCATATAAAGTGTGCATCGATTGAACTTTTTAAAATCTTTCCATGGAAGGGCCTATTGGGGTAAGCAAATGATATCCTGTGCAACTTATGGGAAAACGGGGAGTGGGAGAAAAAAAGAAACATGGATGGATGGTTGAGTAATAGAGTGTGATGTGTTTGGTGCAATTGCTCTTATTATACAGTAAGTGCAGTATGCAGCGAAAGGAAATTCAAGTTCACACTCGCACATTCACAGGCAGTTTTTGTGCACGCATAAGTAAGTTATACTTTTGACTTAAAGGGCCTTTCACACGGGATGCGGCAAGTGGTGGAATTACTGCGCAGCTACCACTTTCTCTCATAGTGGAAGCGGTTTGGGCAGTTGAAGCCTTGTTTATATTTTCGCCAGCCTCTACACCATGAACCTGCTGACTGCGCGCACTTCTCCCTAATGCCCGGTTCAGACTACACAATTTTAGCCCCGATTTGCTTGACGTAGGGTGTCGTGATTCGTAAACGTCAATGGGTGTCGGGACGCAAGATTCCATCGTTTCAGCACGTGTAGTGTGTCATAGTGGACGACAACCGATTCCGCGTCTGCGATGCTTCACGACATCACGACAGAAAGACTAGCATGTTTCATTTTTTTCCCGTCGTCCACGACCAGTTCTGTCACATTGGTGACGTTGACCAATAGCAGCACAGAAGCTCTTTCAGACACAGGTTTCAAACATGGCAAAACGAAAGAGAGATGATGATGGTGCTGCTAGGTGGAATTAAGAGATGGAGGAAAGGTTCGTGGAGCTATGGCAACAGTACTCCTGCATGTATGATGTGTCATCGAGGGACTACAACGACAGAACAAAGAAAGAAAAATGCTGGCGAACTATAGCGGAAGCGCTTCAGCAATGTTTACACTCTTGTTTTCGGAAGTCAGTCGCTAGTTCCGCCTTCTCGATGACATCACGTGCGTCGTTAAAGACGGCACGCGATGAATGGTCGGGAAGCAACGTGTAGTCTGACATGTTTCTTGTCCACGACACGACAAGATTTTAGGAGTCAAAATCGTGTAATCTGACACAGTGACTATCGTGACCGACAGAAATATTGTGTAGTCTGAACTGCATGAAATGGACACAGCTTTTTGACACTTGGTGCTTGCCACTTTTACAGTTGCTCGCTTTTGATAATGTGTTGTGAGACCAACAACAAGGGGGTCGATACTGGAGTAATTGTTCTCCCAACAGCAATCAGAAAGCAACCCAGTGGTGAGAGGAATGGAGCGGGGAAAAGGGAGTTTTTTGACAAGATAAGTTTGGGAGACAAACAATCATTTCGAAGTTTATGAATAAATGGATCTCTTCACATATAAACTGATAAGGTTGTGGGTCACTTTGGAGGACACGTGTGAAAATATTTTTGAGTACACTACTTAAACCCACACAAAAGAATCAAAGATTTGTGTAAAACTCAGTAAACTTGAGATTATGACTTGTGACATTAGAACAAATCATACTGTATGAATATGATAACAAAATATGGAATATGGAATTGCAAAAAAACTATAAATTCCACGTTTAAAAAAAATTAACTGACTGCCGTGCGTTATTTTCCACATATAGCACATTCTGTACCCTAAACACGTTTTGTCACAAAAGCCGGTTTTGTCCACTGTCAAGGCATTGCGAGTTAACGTTTTACCTGTTGTTTGTGAACACAACCCGATAAGTCAGTTTTAGCAAATCGGAGCACAGTATTCAGGTCAGGTGACAAGGCTGCTAGTCACTTCAAAAAGACACACTAGCTGAGAGGAGTTTCATCTAAAGGAGTGATTGAGGAGGGATAATTCTGACAAACTTGATGAACCTGTGATATAATT